>JARKHS020019337.1:45000-262500 GCA_030143305.2 Amblyomma americanum
AGTGGACATCTTAATAGGGCTTTCAGGCACGTGGCGGTGGTATCCACCTGCAAAAAACCGTGATTTCGCATAGTAATTTGAAATCACGGTTTTTTGCAAAAATCTTTTCCTTCCTTTTTACTATTATTTTTAATAAAACCACTACCACCACCACCATAGTAATTTGGGCTTAGCAGTGCTTAACCGCCGGCCATTTTGTTCATATTTAATTTGTGCTAAAATCTGGACCCGCAGCGGTGGCTCAGCGGTAGGGCGCTCGGCTACAGATGCGAAGTACCCAGGCTCGAACGCGGCCGCGGCGGCCGCGTTTCGATGGAGGCGGAACGCAAAGGCGCCCGCGCGCGTGCTGTGCGATGTCAGTGCACGTTAGGTCCCCAGGCGGACGAAATTATTCCGGAGCCCTCGACTACGGCACCTCTTTCTTCCTTTCTTCTCTCATAGTCCCTCCTTTATCCCTTCCGTTGCGTTGCGGTTCAGGTGTCCACCGAGATGCGAGAGGTACTGCGCCATTTCCTTTCCCCGAAACCCAATTTTCATTTCAAATAACAGGATACACAACGAAGCAAAAACAACACAATTCTCCAAAAACGACGTTGCACAGACGCAGTTAATCTCCAGCGACTTAATTAGCCTGCTGAATAGATTTGTCGTAAGTAGATTACTTTCATTTATCGGCAACGCGCAGCCTGCAGCGTCATTGAACGTGCTGGGATAAGCAGACAGTTTTGCGAGTGAGTTAAATTCACCTGCAGCCTCGATGTAGTGCGCTCCTGGCAACAGCGCTTTCCGTCGTTTGAGCTCACTCCGTCATCGCTTCTAAAGCACTTCGACGGATGTTGCAAAGACGGGTGCGCGATGACGGCGGCAAAAAGCGACTGAGAGCAGGGTCATTTCGCTACCTCACGTCACAATCTGTAAGAGATGCTGGCGCGCCCTACATTAACACGTGAGTGGGCACGTAGGCAGTAGCACTGACTCTTGAAACCGTACGCTTTACTTTGTACCAAAGCAGCCCACCTACGACTGCGGGGGCTCCTTCTGCTATTCGACGAAAAACGTAGAACCAGGCAGGCCGGTCAGCACACTACCATATCTTGAAGCAAAAACAAAATCTCATCACTTTTTTTTTTTTCAGGGCTCCAAGAGGCTGCGGTGACGCGGAGACAGCTCACGCACTTAGAGCTCTAACATTTTGACTACGCCTCTGAAACCCAGTACGAAATAAGCTGTCACCTGGACTACGAGCCCTTTTATGTACTAGTTGCAGCTGGCAGCTCACATCAGGCAACATCGTTTCTGCAGAAGGAACGCGCCGATGGGTCAAAAAGTGGGCGGCATTCCGATACACATCCAACCCGCCCTTTTTTACTGGCAAGGAAGGAATGACGAGCAACGGAAAAAAATTAAAAAGGGCTCCTAAGCGCGCCTCGTCAGGTTAATATTAACGAATGCGTTCATTTCTTCCGTCGTGCACTCGTTACATCTAGCGCGCGCTACCTGAGTGAACGTATTTCTTGCCTTTCCCAAAGTGCGCGATTTTGACAGCGAAGCACAAACACGCCCCTGTCTCGCCTGAAGGGGCAACCTAGTGACAGATGCCCCGGTCGCTTCGGAATTTCTGGTCCTCCCGGCGCGCGCTCCTTCGGGGTCGACCTTGGCTACGCGTCGCTTCACTCTCGAGACGCTGTACTACGCTGTCAGCGGCGAGATGGCGACGGCCGATGTCTGCCGTCGCCGCGCCGAGCCAACGTACGCACTTCGGCAGCGTCACGGCAGCGTGTGTTACCGGCCGTTTCCAAGTGACGAAATCGACCGCGCTTTTTGGCACGGGCGCCACAAACGAGCTAAGCGCGCGCAACCCCCAGCTGCCCCAGCGCGCGTCTGCCATCCGGAAACCGCCGGTAAGTTGGTGGACGACCCCTCCGCCTCGCCCGCCGGGCGGTCGGCGCCATTTCCAGTAGATTGTCTTGGTAGCCTCCCCCATCCTGGCCCCCACATTTGCCCCCCTCTCGGGTCGGGGGAACCCCGCTGACAAGAAAGGCTCGTTCGCCCCCTCACCACCACCTTTTCCTCTTCCCTCATTTCCTCCCCGCAGAGGCTTTCTTCGTTTATGGAGCGAGAGAGGAGGAAGCAGGCAACGCGTGCTGCACGCGCAAAAGTTCAAAACAAGCCCTTCTTCCCGCTCAAATGCGATTGGTTTACTTAGGTCACGTGCTGATTGCGAGCGTTCCGGTTGGCTGCACCGCCCCCCACGGGCGCTCCGAGCGGGCGAACAACTTGTGCTGCCGGCAAGCATTCTCTTTTGACAGCTGCGACGCTGCGTGCAACGTTGTGCGTCGTGAGTGGGGACGCTCGCTCGCTTTTTGTCTGGCAGCCGGCGGCGAGCGTTTTGTGCGTCGCCTAGCCGCTCGCAACTGCGGCGCGCGTTTGCATCGAACGAAACGCGTTTTTTTAGGCAGTCGCCGTAGATTACGAGGCCGTCGCCATGGATAAGATTTTCGGAGGACTCAAGAGCCTCATCAAGATCGACGTTATCGTCACCGACAACCATGTGTTCCGGTTGCACTACAAGGTGACGTGCGCGCTCCTCATCGCTTTCAGCATCCTGGTCACCAGTCGGCAGTACATCGGCGACCCCATCGACTGCATCAGCAAAGACAGTGTGCCCTCGCGAGTGCTAGACACCTTCTGTTGGATCCACTCGACGTTCAGCGTCAAGGATGCCTGGAACAAGAAGGTTGGCGTGCAGGTGCCGTATCCCGGCGTGGACAAGTACACGCCGGGCGAACAGCGTGTGTACCACGGCTACTACCAGTGGGTGTGCTTCGTGCTCTTCCTGCAAGCCGTGCTCTTCTACATTCCCCGCTACCTGTGGCTCGCCTGTGAGGGCAACAAGATCAGCACGCTCGTGCTCGACCTCAACTCGCCCATCCTCTGCGACGACAAACGCAAGAACAACCGCAAGCTGCTTGTGGAGTACTTCATCAACAACATCGGTCACCACAAGATGTACACTTTCTACTACTTCCTCTGCGAAATCCTGAACTTCGTGAATGTCATCGGCCAGATCTACCTCATGGACGACTTCCTCGGCGGCGAGTTCTCGACGTACGGAACGAAGGTCCTCGAGTTCACCGACTGGGATTGGTCTGTCCGCTTCGACCCAATGATCAAGGTCTTCCCCAGGCTAACCAAGTGCACCTTCCACATGTACGGCTCGTCCGGCGACGTGCAGAAGCACGACGCCATGTGCATCCTGCCCATCAACATCATCAACGAGAAGATCTACGTGTTCCTGTGGTTCTGGTTCGTCATCCTGGCGGTGCTCTCTGGCCTCGTGCTGGTGTACCGTTCGGTGCTGTTCCTTTGGCCCCCGGCCAGGTTTCACGTTCTCAAGTCTAGGGCGCGTCTCGCGAACGTCACCTACCTGGGACGCGTGCTGGACCGCTGCAAAGTGGGCGAGTGGTTCCTGCTGGACCTGCTCGCCAAGAACCTGGACCCTGTCCACTACAGAGACCTCATCTCCGACCTGGAGAAGCACCTGGAGGGAAAGTCTCTGGAGCTCGTCTGATGACCGTAACTCCACTTTTTTTTTTCTTCACTCTGTTGTGATGCCATCTCTTCGCGTCCACGAACTCCCTTCACGAGCGGTTTTTCCGCGACATAGCAGTGTGCCAGCGCAAGTATTTTGTATTTTGCACCAATTTAGACCGGCTGTATAGCTTCGGGGTTTTTTTTTTTCTTTAGCGGCTGATGAGTCCTGTGACCCAATTTGTCAGTTGTCAAATTCGGACGATCCGCTCCTATGCTTCTCCCGAGGAGCGACTGGGAAATCTCGCATTGATCATCCTCGCAGCGTTTGAGGCATCGACAAATACTTCTTTCGTACCTTGCATAATTAATTCTCTGGAAATTCACGTTAATCCAATGACTACAGCCTGCGCGCTCCGGGGAGCATCACTTCGCAATAACTGACGATCCCTTAGACGACGAGCTTTTCTAGCAATCGAGGCGCGCTTGTGACGGCGGATGCGGGGACGTGTGTTTCGGTACCCTCGCAATTTGACCTTGCTCGCCGTGCAACAGCAGTATGCAGCCACCAGCGACGCGGGCTGTGTCGCCCATTTCCAGTGCCTTATGCATTCACTCGCCCTGGCCCCGTTGGCGCTGTTAACCGCGATAACCCCGTGCTCGCTCGGCGCATCCTTCGCGCGCGTCGGCTTCGCCATTGCGGCTGGCTCACCTGACGCTGTAGGCGCCGATCGATAAACCGCGGTGCGCGCGGCGGTGATGGCGCCGAAACGTCGTGCTCGGCGCCTACCCCGCAGCCTCGGTCGGGTCGTGAGTGGAGGAGCCCACGGAAACGGGCCGTGGGAGCCCTTGTCCATTGTACGCTGCCGGGAAATTTCATGGTCATCGGAGGTTGCGCGACATCCGAGTACCTTTGGAAAGACTGGCACGCTGCGTGGGTTACGCAAATCTGGGTGAATTTTGCGGGGAGCAAGGCCGCTCGCTTCATTTGCATGTCGTCCTCGCGTTTCTCGGTTCGGCGTCTCTTGGGTAGGCTCTGAGGTTCGGAAAGAAAAGATGCTATTAGTTTGATTCTGCTCTCCCTGTGTGGATTTTTTTTTTAAGTAATCTAGATAAGCGATACCAAAAGTAGCCACTAGTGGTTGCGGAATTGGCGCGATTTTTCTTTTCGCAAGCTGTTCGTTAGTGTCGAGACAACTGCTTTAACTCTGTGCTTTCGCTTGGCTGCAATTCAGGAACGCATGCAAACTGACGTAATTGGATGGGGCTTTATCGTTAGGCTGCAAGTTTGACAGTGCCGTTTTCAAGCATGACAATGGCTGGAGTTTGTAACTGGCGGTAGGCTGACCGCTTAGCGTATGTAACTAGCAGTTTGTAACTGCCTCTGTTAGCAAAATATCTGTTGGGTAAAGCGTTCCCACAGATTTGTGTCATGTTTTTTTTTTTTTCGTCGCGCTAACATCGCGTTCACGTCTTTATGCCCACTTCCTTTGCTGGCCGAAAAAGAACGCTGCCCCCCCGCTTCGTGATTTAGCAGTCATTGCTCCGTGCCAAAAAAAGAAAAAACAGAGGGGGTTTCGCGCTTGGTTTACAAAGCATATATGTGTGCGTTTCTTGTGTGTGGGTGTTTTTCTCTTCTCTCTCTCAGCCAGCCATATTCAGTGGCCTGCCGCTCGCGTGACGCGGTCGGCTCGAGCCTGCGCCGTCCCATCTAGGACGCGTCGTGACGTTTTTTTCTGTTCACTGCTGTTCCATTCCATTGTCCGCTTTTCAGGCTTTCTCTCTTCGGTCGTTCTTTCTTCCTTTCCATGCATTTATTTTTTCTAACCTCACTTCTACGTCCCATGCGCTGCTAGTGTGATAAGGAACCGCTGAACCGTTTTGAATTAAAAAAAAAAAAAACGACAAGATGGGGTTTCAAAGGGGGACTGGAAACCTTTTCTTGTCACACCTGGAGTTTCGCTCCCCGCTCTGCGCTCTTCGGGTCCCTGCGTTGGACCGCCACACTTTATATTGTGCTCTCCGGGGGCAGGATGCCGCCGATGCCCACAACGCGGACGGGCACATCCGCCGTCGCAACGACGACTCCCTTGTTCGGCGTTTTAATGAATCCCAGAGATCGCAATCGAGTCGGTGCGCTGGCGTGTGCTTGCGCTGCTGGCACAAGGCAAGCTCGCTACGCGGAAGGGCCCCGGCGCGTGACGTTTCGCGGGTGACGCAACCGCGCCAAGGATTTCTCGCTCAAGGCGGCGCCGAATCGTGCGTGCTAGCGCCGCCGTAGCGCTGGACGCGCCCACGTTGCACGTGCTCCCTTCTTCTCGAGCGGGGCAGCCCACGCCAGCGCACGCGACTAGAATTCAGTGCGCGCGCGAGGTGTCCAAGATATGGCTCGGTTGAGCGAGGCCTTTTCTGTGTGTGGCGCAGCTTGATCGGACCGGAGGGGCTTTAGAGCGTCTGTCCCACGGCCTTGGAGGCGGCGGTGTATACATGTCGGCGCTGATGACGCCCCGCGAGGTTGTAGCAGCAGGTGCCGTTAATTTCCGACAGATACGGGATTGGCTTCAGCCCATCCGCATAGACGACGTCCTGGAGTCCTTGGACCCGGGCGGCGTTTTCGGCCAGTCGTACGATTCCCGCGAGGTGCAAAAAAAAAGTACGCGTAGTGAATTCCACGTCTATTGCTCACTGGCGGGGGATTTGCAGGTATTTAAATTGGGCGCCTCGGAATGATACCTTTGCGCCTCCTAGGATACAATCTGACGAACACGGCAGAAGACGGGCCTGAGCTTCTTTTCAACGCCGGGTCGTACCTAGACCATCGACGAGTTGCGCTTTCTTTTCCTTGTATTCTTTTGTTGCTGCACTGCACTCGGTCCTTCTTAACCAGCGTAAAGAATCGAAGGCGCAGTTTTTCTGACGTCCACCGGGAAAAGGTCATACTGCGGCTGGTTCGTTATTCCGACCCGGAAGCCGCGTCGAATCCTACCGTTTCCACTTTGATAGCGCTGGGCTCCGCGTTGCGTCGACGCGTTTGCTCGCACGTGACTCAGCCGCAGACGATGGCTGTGGGCAGGATGTTTCCAGAGCTGGCGAAGCTCTGCACTACGCTGAACCATTGTCGCTCATCAGCGTTCGTTCACTTCGAGTTACGCTTCTCGAAGGACGAGTCTCGGCGCGCACCCGTTGGGTACACAGACACATGCTTTTGATACTCAAGGTGCACCTGTGCGCATTCACTGTCAATGAAAAAATGGTTTACTTGGGTATGGGTCACAGAACTGGTAACCTATGGCACCTTGCACAAGAAAGCTACTGCTTGGATGTAGTTTGAATTCAGCTCATTATTGCAGCCGTGTATTTTTTACCTGCAACACAGCTCTAAGATACTGCTATGACCACAAAGCTTTGTGAGCCGGTTCTCCACATTATCTGCTATATGGTGCAAAAGCTATATCACATCTCTGTGGACTTACTAGGACTGTTTCCGGTATCACCTGCTGTAACGTGCTCAGGTGGCTGATGTGGAAGCGTGTTCTTTGCACATTTGTGGCAGCCCCCTTCAGCCTCTGCTTTTTCATTCAAGCCATGCAACACTGAATCACCCAACAAGTAAAACTTGCTTAACACTGTGCGCCACTTTTGCCAGCGGGGCCTAAGTGATTTGCATCTTGTGACCTTCATTGAAACGCTGCACTTTATTTTCATGGCTTTGACTTTGCCATTCATTATGCACTTTCTCCATGCCATGGATGAAGCAACCTTTTGGTAACCTAACAGTGTCCATGCGTGACGGATCTTTGCGAAAGCTACACGCAACATACATTGTTGCTGTTTAGTTTTAGGGATGCGTTCACAATCTTGTTTAAGTGGTGTAATATGTTTGAAATTTTCAAGAGTGATGTTTATGTCGCTCATCTTGCAATGACCTGTAATGCTAGCCAGAGCAGCAAAATGTGTTTTGAGAGGTTCCTCGAATTCGAATTTAGCATCAATATTGCATTTCGTTCATGATATAACTGCAGTAGTCACTTATTGTTGTCACTGATAAAACTAGTTAGATTAGCATAAGTGGCCATGAGCTGCCTTCTCTTTTTCCTATCTATCGCTCTGTGCTAGTTACCACAAGCCATCATGACTACTAATTACAGTTTTGTATCAAGAGGCTATGGCATGCCGTGTATAGCACTACTGTGGAGCGTTCTTTTGTCATGCACTGCATCAACCCTAAGAGCTTTGTGCTGCAGATGAACATAAATGGCTAAAGCTGTGAAAACGGTGTTGGGATACCAAGCAAAAAATAGTCTATCTTCACAGTGGCACAATTACAGAAAATTTGCACTTGTTCTTAATTGTTTATGTGCAGCGCATGTCATTTAACTCTTGTGGGACTTCAGCAGGCTCTGGAGTTCGTGTTACCGGTCCAGGTTACTCTGCCATCTGTAGTGACTCCCGCATATTTCATATCATAAGTGCTCTTGCTGGAGCACTTTCATCGTCAACCTAGTAACTTCAGGTGTAGCAGCCTTATGTAAACACTGCCACTTTTCCCAAAGTTCAGCCATGTTATTGATAGTGTGATATCTCGTGCTTTGTAGCCAGAGTGAATGGTATGCAATTTTTAAAACAGCTACTATCATTGTTGGTGCATCTTGAGCGTTGTGCTTACAAAATTCTCAGTGTGTGCCGAAATTATTGGGTTGTAATGTTTTCCAAAATTCATTTGCGATGTGCGGCATCGTAATGAGAGAAAGAGTAAAGAGTGGTAGAAATGTTCAACTTGGAGCTCAACAGTGTATGTGCTGTGTGAATGGAAATGACAGTGATAGTATCGCCCTGTCTTATATTCTCACTTTGGATGTTGTCACGGATTGATCATGATATCTATGTGGTTATTTTCACCAACTCATTTTCTTTCGTGTATGGAAGCAATAACCAAGGACCAGTCCTGATCCATTAGTGCCATTCCTTTAGGCACATAAGTTGTGTTTCTGCTGTGCGTGCAGTTTTTCTGCAAATTTCTGGCCTCTTGCTGTTGACCAAATATCTGAACATTCCTAGCACAGCTTAACAAACCTTGGACATTTTTCTACATGCACACTGCTTGTCATAATTTCAAATTAAGGTTCGTTTGTGGACTATTTTCTGGAGTGAAGTTTGCTATGCAGTTGCTTATAAGTAGTGGCGCTGCATGCACATATCCTGTTAAACACAGGTCATATGTGTAAAGTTGTCAAGGTTGTTACAGCATTCTTGTAGCAGTGAGCATGGTGTTTTTATATTCTAGTAGAGCTCGCTTTAATAGCAATGATATCTGTGAATTAATGGTGTCCATTGCATTTTGAGAAATATTTAAGCCACGTCAGAAGTAAATGTCTCTTTGCCTTATATACAAATAACAACCTGCCGGTGCTCAAGAAAGAAACTGCCTGTGAATGTGTGCGGGACAAATCTCATCACGGCTTTGCTGCATTTGCAAGGGGCTGTTATTGAAATGGGATGTTGGTTTATGCAAAATGGCCAGCAGCTGACTATTACTTCGGTTGTATGCTATTCATATCTCCAAGACAGGGTGCAAAAGCGTCTTTTAGCGAGTGTCCTTTGTCACGTATTTCTGACAGCTACGCAGGGTGAATGGCGAATTGGTGTGAACAGGAAGTTCATACCATCTAGTACTAGAGAGTTTTTGTTTTGACTGCTTGATCATTTTGATTTTTCTTATTATGTCATGCTAGCTATGATGGTTAGAGGTTCTATCACACAGCCATTGAGTAATGTGGCTGCTTGGCCCAAGCAGATGAATGCATCGGTGCATTGCCATGCTATTTATCAGTGGCAAGGAATTCTTTGTTTCATTTTCATACTGGTTCTATTTATTCAAGTGATTTCTTGCATTTGACATACCTGTGTTGTCTAGCTTCTCATATGCTATGCATTCATACTCATTTCTCCTCGTTGGAGCGATGCGAACAATGTATTTTTGTCTTCCAGTAAGTCTGCCCAAAAGATTTGTGGCATTGTGAACACATCAGTTCTGAGCTGTTCTAGAGCTCTGCTTAAGTGGCAGTCTGCCTATGATTGTTGTTCTGTTATTTTTCTCAAATTTGAACAAATTTTACTTTGTGGCACATGAATTGTTGCCTGGGGTCCATTGTTTTTTTTTATGTAGTGTGTTCTTGTTTGTTTTGTTTGTGATACAGGGACCACTTTTGTTTTACACCAACACATATCCTCCCCTTGTGCTTGGGGCAAGTAAATGCCCAAGGTATGTCTCATGATCATCCATGTGCATAGGCTGTTGACTTCAACATTTTGTAAGTGTCAAGCTGGGAGTTGTCATTGTGTAGAGCGTGTTAGAATGTGCATGGTTTTTGGATTGCACATGGTTTTTGTACCAAGACGTGTACTGTCGTGCATTGCATTATAGCTTGGCACGGCGTCTGTTTTCCTCCATGATGGATGTTTTTTTGTAAGTAATAAAAGAGAACAAAAAGTGACCATTCTTGAGTAGCATCTGTTTATTTGTGACTTTGTTGGGAATTTGAGCTGAGCATGCCTGTCAAGCAGTGCAGCATAACATCAGCAATGTCTTTGTAGTGACCCTTGCTAGTACTTGCTGTAATTTCCTATAACACATTGTAGGAAGGCACTGAACCAATACTGCTAGCACAGAATCATTTGCAGGTGAAATGAGCTAAGTTGCACAGGGGTGCCATAACAAATCGACAAAATTTGTGCAGATCTGAATTTTTTTAGTATATTATAGAGCATGCAGGTAAAATTTTTTGCAGGCATCATAGATTTAAAAAGTCTGGCTGTGCAACTCTATTACAGCATAAAACATTTCCCACTGGCTCATAAGCATTGCGCAGTAGGAGGAATGGTTTTGTGCAAAAGAGTAGCAGTAGTTGGGTCAAAAATTGGAAAGTGGGTATATCGGAGCGGACGTGTTTAAGTTTGAAGTGTTTGTTGAATGCTTTTAGAAGGTTTTTCTTACAAAACCTTTCATGTGGAAGTTCGAATGTGCAGAATGAAGTGCATGATGGACGCCACAAACCTGGTCAGCTACAGGCGAGGACATTATAGACATGGCGTATTCAGGGACATGCACCGTGGCGTCCTTGATCCATAGCCACTTTTCACTACATTGTCTATGGCACCAACTGGTTATCCAGTGCATTTTGCTAAGGGCACTTCTGCAAATGAACTAGACGCCAATTCGAAGGTGATGAAAGGAAGCACTTCGATGCTGTCCAGTTATTACTATTTACATTGGAATTTATATGTAGTAATTTACAACAGCTGTTTGTCACTGCTATTCTGGGGGCTTCATATATGTGACGCTAGTATAATGTTTTCTCTCTCTTTTATAAAAGACGATTAAAGCCACTACAACACGACTCAGCTGAGCAAGTTCTGGCATTACGCGGTGCAATATATTCGTCCGTGGCTCCTCCTAATAGTTCCACCCCTTCCCCTGTTCATTTCTGGCTAAAAAAAGAATTGTGTAGGTTCCTCAATGGTTTATGCTTTCTAGCATAAGTTCTGCCCATTTGCCTTGTATTTTATGCCAAACTTAGTAATAATAAATGTGGCATTTTCTTTCTGCACAAATAAATTTCTAAGCTCCTCATTTCCTGGCCTCGCTAAGGGTGATTTTCAGGAGCGAACACTGCATTCTTGGCAGGGAGATCACTTGAATGCTGGTATGTGGTCCACACTTGCTGGACAACCAAATTGAGTTCTTTTTATTTGTTTAACATATTCCTTATTTAAGGTGTTTCATAAAGGGGGCAGGTAGCTTAAGTATCCAGTGAAAGCATGAAAGTTTTGCCAGCAATGTTGTTGTGGTCTTCTCTGCATCTTGCAAGGCACCACCTCCTGTTGCGCAGGCCCGTTTTGGTTTTCTGATTTTATTTCTAGACAATCTCCCAATATTTAAAGACTGCTTACTGTGAACGTGACAGGGAGATCTGAGAAATGTGCCATTATCAGCTGAGAACGTTACAAAAAACAGCTGAATAGCTCTCTTGGACCCCTTATCCTCTCTGAATGCAGCACTGTCGGAAGCTTCACCAGAGGGGGAAAAAAGGACCAAATTCTACTCAAATTGCAAAAAAAAAAGTACGAAACTATACTGCCTCTCGCGTTCTTTACGGGCAGTCACCCTAAGCACACATACTCTGGAGCTCCAACCGGTACCTTCCATACGCCTTTGCTTATGGTGGGAGTATTCTGAAAGGACAGAGTCCGAAATGCCAACACACGAGTGACTGTCAAGGCCACAGATATTTAACGAATAATGGCAATAAGGAAGGTTACAAGGCTCCGATCATGCAGTGAGAAAGGAAGATTGGAAAGAAGTACATGAAACATGAAGCTGGTAGCAAGAGGCCGAAAGAACCACCCAGGAGAAGGCGTCAAAACGATGTGGTGGAAAGCCTAATGGGGAAGAAAGAATGGGTTATTGACAGAATGCAGTGGAAAGGGCTCATCAAAAACAGTGGTGCCATCTAGAAATGGGAAAAAATATTAATGTTATCTGAAGAGTTATTGAAACAAACAAGCAATTTTATTATGACTTTTTGCGTGCTTTAACCATTGCTCGCATTTACAGCATTAGAAAAATACATGCAAAATCCACATTTGTTAGTCCGGAAGGCTTCATCAGAACTTACACCACCGGATTTCTATTTAAAGGATCGGCCGCGCCACTTCGGTGAAGGAATTTCCTCAGCCTAGGAAAACTGCGTTACGGATTTTGCTACGGTTTGGCAGAGCAGATTAAGACTCTGATTATATTAAGAAGCAGGAAGAGCGGATCAAAACGCTAGAAATGACAGCTAAGCAACCCGAAGAAAACAAACCGCAGCAGGAACAGGCAATGGCGCCTATACATGGGGAGCAGGATAAAGAGGTAGAGACAATGAAGGTTTAAAAACCCCCATTAAAAAAAAAAAGCCAAAGAGTCGGATCTCGAGACCAAATTCGAACAACTAAACGACGAACAGGAACAGGACATGAAACTACTGAACGGAACACTAATGCAATTCATGAAATAAGTCACAGAAACGATCATAGCAGAATTTGAAAAGGCGGAATTTGAGAAAAGGGACCGATGGATATGCGCGGAATTCCAAGCAACTAAAAACGCCTCTGGCAGTGGAACTGTAGGGGCTTTCTGCGAACGAGCCGTTTTACAACCGTTCCTTGCAAACGGAGACAAGCCGGAAATTATAGCCTTACACTAGTGCGGGAAAAAATTAATGTGGATTAGCTCAGCTAATCCATGATATACAAAGCGAAACATGCCGGCGTTCACCGTGTTCATTGGCGTTGGCGTTGACAGAGTTCTAGACGGCGATGGCTTTGAGGAAAGGAAGGGCGCATAACTGGCTCCCTGGATATGCGGACGTCTCATTCGTGCTTTGATACAAGTGGCGGTGGTGAGAGAGAGAGATGTGGCCTGAATGTATTAGCGCTGACAACGTTGTGGCTGACATGCGGCACTGCAGCAATAAGCTAGGCCGCAGCGTCCATTTGGTGATCAATCTCTCGCGATGAACCATTAACTGCATGCCACCTCCCGGGGTGGCAGGGAGGGAGCACTGCCTATCCAGTGTACGGAACGCAATCAGAGCAGGCTTTTGCAGTTGGACACCAACGCCACGTACATGAAAGCGAGAGTGAGGTCTCCGCTGACACACGGAGCCGGTTGTGCGCCTTTCCTTTCGTGAAAATGAACGGCCTTTGCAAAGTTGTCAACGCCAATGAGCTCTATGTACTCGTCGGCTCACTTGTTTTGTTTGATTTTTGAGGAAAGGGAATGGCACAATAACCGTCTCACATATCTCGGTGGACACCCGAACCGCGCCGTAAAGGAAGGGATAAAGGAGGGAGGGAAAGAAGAAAGAGTAAACTGAAAACTGAAAGTTGTATTTTTAGGAAAGGTGCGCCGCTGCGCAGCGGCAGAACACCTGTGGTTCGGTGCTACTACAAATCGTACCCGGGCCGAGGGGACGACACGCAGGTTGCCACCCTCGTCGAACGGAACGTTACCGCGCTGCAGCACGAGACAGGACGCGTCCAATTACGTCACACTCTAATCGAAATGATACCGCGAAAGCGGAGAGAGAACAGCCATAACCGTATACAGCTCTCCGAAACAGAGAAAGGATTGCGGCTTTGACAGGCTATGTACAGAGGTACAGATCGCGGGCAAAACCCGATCGTCATTGTAGAGGACTTTAACGCGCACCACCCCTCCATGGGGATGCAAAAGTATACGCACATCAAGGGCAGGGAACCCTGGAACAGCATTCTACAGAATGAGCTAATCTTAATCACTGACCCCATCAAACCAACAAGACTGGGCAACAGCGTGAATACACTACACCCGACTTGACACCAACCGGATGCCAAATCACGGCCAGGTGGTGTAACACAATGGAGGACCTAGGAAGCGACCACGAAATTATTGAGATCGTGGTAAAAGACGGACCGCCCGCACCGAAACTCAAAAAGGTCGCAGCGGCAAATTGGGTTCTATTCAGGGTGGACTTTCATGCGCAAGACGAAATCAGGGACATAGAATCTTGGGGTGCAGACATTCTCGCGGCAGTTAAAGAAGGTGCCGAAGAGGTGGAAGCAGACGATACACAAGAAGAGGTGGACAGGCGCATGATAGGCCTGTGGCACAAGGAAATGGAGCTAGAAGCAAAACTTGCTTAAAGCAAGAGGCACAGAAACATACGCAAGCTCGTAGCCAAACAGAACAGAGATATCGAGAAGCACTCGCTGAACTCAGCTAGACAAAACTGGGGCAGTATCTGCGAGCAGATGGACCGCAGAATGAGCAAAGCCAACACGTGGAAAATGCTCAGACATCTCTTAGACCCGGACAAGACAAAGTATCAGGAGGCACGCCAACAACGCCAATATATATATATATATATATATATATATATATATATATATATATATATATATATATATATATATATATATATATATATTGCCACGAATATTTGCAGTTTGTTTTTCAAATCTGCCGCCACACCACTTTATCGCTTTGTTTGCGACGCAAGACGCGACTAGATTTATCTCGATTGATCGCAGCCAGACAGAGCTAATTCTACGTTGTTCCGGAATGTTCTAGTAACTTTGCACGCTTTATCTCGAAAGTTCGCTATCAGCTTTAAATTGAGCACGGCCGACAGCGGCGGGGCCGAGCACGCTTGTCGCTTCGCCGCCGTCGAGTGATTCAGCCCATTTTGGGTGCAATTCAGCCCAATAAACAGTTTTATTTTAGAAGTCCCTTTTGTCCGTCTTCATCACTGCTTCGACCGCCGTCACCACAACGTGACATATGTTGGAGGTGCGGGGTAGCCTTCCATGTTCCGGACGCCCCCTTCAAGTCGTGAAGCCAGCCCTCAGCGCTTCGCACACGAGGACGAGCCAGCAGCACAGCGAGCCATATAACGTCTCCGGGGAGAGGAGCCTGAGTTTGGGAAACTGCCGGAACGCACCAGACAGCGAAAAGACGCTGCTACAAGCACCGCAACCTCGCCAAAGATGTCGACACCGATCATACTGAAGCATCCGCGGGCGCCGCCGACTTTCAATGGATCCTAAGGCGAAGACCCTGAGGAATGGTTGGACCAATCTGAGCGCGTGGCGTCATTCCACAAGTGGGATGATGCGGCAAAAATTGGACACGTGTTTTTCTCATTGGATGGCTCCGCACGCACGTGGTACGAAAACTACGAGTCGTCCCTTACGACATGGGAGCTATTCAAGAGAGAACTATTGAAGGTATTAACCAGTGTCGTGAGGAAAGAAAGAGCGGAACGACTCCTCGAGTCCAGGATCCAGCTTCTGAATGAGCCCGTCCGCGATTACGTCGAGGAGATGAAGCACCTATTTCGCCGCGCCGACCCCGAGAAGACCGAGGAAAAGAAAGCTCAGTTTTTAATGCGCGGCGTAAAAGAACAACTCTTTGGCAGCCTCGTCGGCCAGCCGCCAAAAACAGTAGAGGAATTCATGCAAGAAGCCTGCACGATTGAGAAGACCCTCGACGTCCGAGCTCGGCAGTACAATCGCCCTTCCTATGCCTGTGCAATCCGTTCGTACATGCCGGCCACCACCAGCGACAGCTTGCGGGAAGTTATCCGCGAAATCGTCCGAGCGGAGCTACGCCGATTACTGCCATCCTCCCCACAGCCACAAGCTGCGACTCTGATGGATGTGGGGCGGGAAGAAGTGCAACAGGCACTTGGCACCCCGACGGCCACAGAACCCCATGCCATGACTTACGCCGCTACAGTAAGGGCTGCTCACCCCCAACGACAACACCCACGTCCTCCCCGAAATGAGCCACTTGTTCCACAACGCCGCCTCCCAGCACCCACCCGCCCAGCCTATGACCGACGCTCAAGCCCCAGGAAATGCGACGCCTGGAGGACTTCCGACAACCGGCCGTTGTGCTTCCATTGCGGTGAGGCCGGCCATATTCTTCGTCACTGCCCGTACCGACGTATCAGTCTTCGAGGATTTGACTTTAACGCCCCACGACCACGCTTCGGACAACGTCCGCAGGAAATCGACGAGTACCTGCGTCGAGAAAAGTACACGCCGAACCGCTTTTCGCGCTCACCATCACCGTCAACCTCGCGCTTTGCGTCGCCACTCCGCAGCTACGCAGCCGCGGTACGAGGAAGGTCTCCCAGCCCCCGTAGAGGAAACTAAAGGCAGCAACCTCTGGAGGTGAGGTTGCTCACGTGCGAAACGCCGAAGATCGTCCACCGACCACACCCCATGAAGAAGCTGCACCCGCGACGCCGCATGAAGAACCGACACTCGCTGCACCGACGCCGCACACAATGAGAACCCCGACCACGACGCAAGCTGTCTTGAAAACGACGCCGCCACCCAGAAGAGCTTGGACCACACGCCCCACCCGCGACTCGCACACGCGACGAAGCCGTGACCTGACGCCGAGAGCAAAATGCAATGCAAGAGCCACGACCTCCCACTTAGAAGTGACTGTCGACGGCCGGAAAGTCACCGCTCTAGTCGACACAGGAGCCGATTACTTGGTGATGAATGGAACATTCGCTGCGCAGCTGAGAGGTCAGAACGGCTTGGGACGGCCCACAAATTCGCACCGCAGGGGGCCACCTCATTACGCCATCAGGACGATGCACAGCGCGAGTGACTGTCAAAGGACATACCTACCCTGCGACCTGTGTTGTGCTACCGCAATGCTCCCGCGAAGTGATCTTGGGCATAGATTTCCTTAATGAGCATCAGGCGATCATCGACCTGCGATCCAAGCTGACCACGCTTTCGACGGACGAAACCATCGCTTCGATGAAAACTCGGGAAAATCAAGTTGCCCTGGGTATCCTGGAGGAAGAAGTGAGCGTTCCACCCCGTTCAAGCGTTATCGTGACCGTAGGCGCCACGAAATCCATTAACGCTGAAGCCATCATCGAGGGCAACATGCAGTTGCTTCTAGACCGAAGAATCAGCATCGCAACAGGCGTCGCACATTTCCGCAATGGCCAGGCCGAAGTACTGCTGACTAACTTCAGCGAACAATACCGACACATTAACAGAGGAACGACGATTGCTTTCTTCGACGAAATATCCGACGTACGAGACTCCTTCGCCCTCTTCGACCCCTCCGCAGAAGATTCGCCTGACCAAGAGAACTCGCCCACTTTCGACATCAACCCAGCCCTGCACCGGAGCAAACAAGACCAGATCCGCAGTCTGCTTCAAAGCTACAGTGAGTGTTTTTCGACATCGCCGAAGGTGCGACAACCGCCAATTGCCAAGCATCGCATTATAACGGATCAACACGTCCGACCTCTCCGTCAAAACCCCTACCGTGTGTCACCGCGAGAACGACAAGCCATCCGGGACAAAGTCGAAGAAATGCTTCCCGACGACGTCATCCAGCCTTCAAACAGCCCATGGGCAGCACCGGTTGTTCTAGTGAGTAAGAAAGACGGCGCACTTCGATTCTGCGTGGATTACCGCCGCTTGAACAACATAACAAAGAAGGACGTCTATCCCCTCGCATCGAAGACACACTGGACCGCCTCTGCAACGCCAAATATTTCTCATCGGTGGACCTCAAGAGCGGCTACTGGCAAATTGAGGTCGACGAAAAAGATCGCGAGAAGACAGCATTCATCACTCCGAATGGGCTGTTTGAGTTCAAGGTGATGTCATTTGGTCTCTGTTCCGCACCAGCGACGTTACAGCGAGTAATGGATACAGTGCTGGCAGGCCTGAGGTGGAAAATTTATTTGGTATATTTAGATGACGTCGTTGTCTTCGCCTCGAACTTTGAAGAGCACCTCAAAAGACTTCGAACAGTACTAGATGCCATCAAGTTGTCTGGCCTAGAAGTGCCACTTTTTCTATACGAAGAGCTACTGTTTCTAGGCCACATCGTTAGCAAGGAGGGAGTACACCCGGACCCACAGAAAACAGCTGCTATTGAACAGTTTCCACCGCCGGCCGATAAGAAACCAGTGCGCAGATTTCTCGGACTCTGCGCATATTACCGACGATTTGTGAAAAACTTCTCGCTCATCGCCGAGCCCCTGACCTAACTGACGAAAACAGACGTGCCGTTTAAATGGGAAGCGCCGCAAGCAGAAGCCTTCAAGGAACTTCAGCGTCGTTTACAGTCCCCACCGATCCTCGCGCATTTTGATGAAAACGCCGATACTGAAGTTCATACAGACGCAAGCAGCGTGGGCCTAGGTGCCGTTCTCGTTCAAAAAAGCGACGGGCTGGAGAAGGCCATCGCATACGCTAGCCGTTCCCTTTCCACGGCCGAGGCTAACTATTCGACAACTGAGAAGGAGTAATAATAATTGGTTTTTGGGGAAAGGAAATGGCGCAGTATCTGTCTCATATATCGTTGGACACCTGAACCGCGCCGTAAGGGAAGGGATAAAGGAGGGAGTGAAAGAAGAAGGGAGAGGTGCCGTAGTGGAGGGCTTCGGAATAATTTCGACCACCCGGGGATCTTTAACGTGCACTGACATCGCACAGCACACGGGCGCCTTAGCGTTTTTCCTCCATAAAAACGCATCCACAAAGCGAGCCGCCGCCTGCGAGGCCTGCAACCTGAGTGTCAGCCACTGACGAGGTCGGTTGCGTACGATAACGTCTACTACTGGCAGGCAGACAGGTCAGCCATCAGGCACCTTCCCACCGCTTGTAGTCCTCACACCTCGCTCGCCGCCAACCTTTCACGGCGATCGGCGCGTTTATGTCGAGGACTGGTTGTCCGGCTTTGACCGTGTGGCCACTTTTAACCAGTGGGACGACGACCGAAAACTACGAAATGTGTATTTCGCGTTCCAAGACACGGCGAAGACATGGTTCGAGAACCATGAGGCATCCTTTATCAGCTGGGAAGCGTTCCGCCGTGAATTGCTCGCTACATTCAGCACCAACGGACGCAAGGAAAACGCCGAAATCGCCCTTCGCTTCAGGTCACAGCAGTCGAACTTAAGCGTGACCATGTTTATAGAATATATGGCGCGTCTCTTCAGTCGGGCTGACCCTGCCATGCCCGAGGCTACGAAGGTGCGCCACCTCATGCGTGGTGTGAAGAAGCAGCTCTTCGCTGGCCTCATACGCGACCCCCAAGAACCGTCGCTGACTTCGCCAAAGAAGCCACGGCCATGGAACGTTCCTTGCAGGAACGCAGTGCGCAGTACGGTCGTCTGGGCAGTGTTGCGGCCACCAACTATTGTGCATCGCTGCCAGTCGCCGGAGACGAGGCGCTTCGAGAGCTTGTGTGGAGTGTGGTTCGGGAAGAACTGCGCAACCTCCGCTTAGATGCTCCACCTGCCAGTGTTGCAGCTCTAGCCGATGCCGTCCGTGACGGAATTCGGCGAGTGGTCCAGCTACCACCGGCACCACAGCCGGAGCCGTACATCATGAGCTACAGTGAAGCCCCGCGGAGACCTGCGCCTGTGCCACAGGCATTCCGCCCTGCAGCCGAACCAACGCAGGGATACCTTTCCCCCGTCGAGCTGCGTGACCGGCGCCCTGTTAGAAAAGCGGACGTGTGGCGCACAACCAACAACCGGCCACTATGCCACCACTGCGGGGAGCCTGGTCATGTCATCCGCAACTGCCCATACCGGCGGATGGGATTAAGATGATTTCCACCGAGCGCACCTCGACCACGCTATGGTAAGAGACCGCGAGACATTGAGCAGTACCTGGCCGATCATGTGCTGCCCTCACCGCCTCCACGACGTCAGTCTATGTCGCCGTGTCCAAGACGGGTTCCCAGTCACGCATCATCCGCTGTCCAATTCAGACGCACGTCCCCCCGCCGGGAAAACTGAGGACGGCGGCCTCCGCGGGTAGGACCGCCGCTGCCGCAGAGTGAACAGCCTCCATCCGACGGTTGTATGCGACGACCCCACCCGCCGACCTCAAAGACTATCTCACCGCCGACCGCAACGAAGATGCCACCGCCGACCCCACCGACGACCGCGTCGACGACCACACCGATGACCTCACCGACGATCCCATCGACGACAGCACTAAACACCTCACCGACGAGTTGTCAAAGAATTGTTTCCGCCGCCAAAATTCTTGTCGCCGCCGATGGATATGACATGTCAGCACTCGTGGATACCGGAGCCGACTTTTCGGTCATGAGCAGCCACCTAGCCACGACCCTCAGAAAGGTTCTAACACCTTGGCATGGGCCGCAAATACGCACAACTGGTTGCCATGTGGTGACGCCGGTTGGCGTCTGCACCTGCCGTATAAAGATCCGAGGTTCAACTTTCATTGGCTCCTTCGCCGTGCTACGAGAGTGTTCGAAAGACCTGATTCTCGGCATGGACTTCCTTAAAGAGTATGGCGCGGTCGTCAACCTGCATGAGCAATTGGTATCGTTTTCGACACAGCGAGCCGTTGCTACAGACCTCGAGCCGCACAGAGCAGCACTACGTATCTCTGACGACCACACAACGATACCGCCGAGAGCAAGCAAGTTTGTCACAGTCAAGTGTGAGGCCAGCTGCGGTACTCGGGACATTGCCGAAGCGAACATGTCGCTGCTACTGTCTCGGCAAGTTTGCGTTGCTCGCGCCCTTGTCGTCCTTGTTCACGCGCGTACCGAGCTCTTAGTGACCAACTTTAGTATCGAACCCCAACATTTGACGAAAAACACGGTGATTGACCGTTTTCAAGAACTTGGCGAGCGTGCCGTCCAATGTGCCTTATCCACAACGGACCCCGGAAAAGCGGAACAGGACACGGCACCGCCCACTACGATCGACGTGAACTCTGACCTTCTTCCCAATCAGAAACGCCGCGTGGAAAGCCTTATTGACTCTTTCCGCGACTGTTTCGCGTCAGCCTCTAAGGTTCTTCAGACGCCAATAACTAAGCACCGCATTATCGTCGATAGTGACCAGAGACCACTATGTCAGCGTCCTTATCGTGTTTCGTCGAAGGAACGTGATGCCTCCGCCCCCAAGTTGCCGGAATGCTCCGCGACGACGTCTTACAACCATTGATGAGTCCCTGGCACGGTGTAAGAGTAGATTAGGTGAGGGAACGGCGCGGGCGAGTGGCTACGCAGAAAGGAGGTCGGAGCATTCTGCTTACACGGCGGTCAACAGAGGGCGCTAGCGACTGTTCCCCGGGTCTCCCGCTTTCGCGCTTCGCGCCGTACGATTGTTTTTTGTCCGCTTCGGCTGGTTCCTGCTCTCACGCGAGCGTTTAGTAAAATCTAATCTCAGATCGACTTATTCTATGCGGCAGTGCGATGGTGAAGTGCTTCGTGCCATTTTGTAGCAGCGGCTACATATCGTGTAAAGAGAAGTACTCTCTTCTCAATCCGCCCCAGGATGACGCAAGGCTCGAAGCGTGGCGGCGGGCAATACCTCGCATGGACCGTGTACTACGAAGAACAGATCGTGTGTGCGAAAAGCATTTCGCTCCCCACTTCATTTTGAAGGCGTGGTCAACGGAAGTTGATGGCCACGTGCTAATGTCCGGCAAGAGAAGAGCGCGCCTTACAAAAGACGCCATTCCATCTATCTTCGAAGGGGCGCCGAGCTACCTTTCAAAACGGATCAAGGGCCCTCGCAATACAGCGAAGCGACTATCTGGTCGCGCATCTTCTTCTTCAGTCTCTCAAAAGAGCCGCAGCGTAATCGGATCAAGATTGCTCGCCGACACGACTCAACCTGTGGCCTCTTCCGATGAAAGCGACTGCGTTGCGAAGTCCTGCGAGGCCTCGCCGTTTGAAACAGTCTTCAACGAAGCGGGCAGAATTTGCTTACCTCAGCATTCATGAGCAGCACATCGCACCGACGTTGAAGGGGTGAGAGAAATTGTGTTTATTGACGCACAGGTAATACACAGGCAAAGGGACGGTTCTTCAGTAATTTTCAATAGAAACACTTTGCATCTGTAGAGTGACCTCACAGTTGAGGTGCATGTCTTTGGCAGGCCAATTTATTGTGCTGCTGTTGGTGTAAGTTCGTTTGCCACGTCGCCATCTGATATCGAAGTCATGCTCAAAACCATTGATAGCCTTAACGTATGCCGGGGAGGGCCGAGTTAAAAGGACTTCCCGAGTGCGCTTCAGTAGACTCCCAGAAGAGCTGGAGACACAACGATTGCCTATTACTACTGAATGGAGGAGTGATATGCCATCATTGCAGCGGTCTCGCTGACACCTTGAGGTTGCACGCCGACCGCCAAGCTGCGAGAGCGAAAGAGGAGCGACCATGGAAACGCATAAGGTTTTCCGTGCAGCCTTCCCAGCAGGAAAAGCTCAAAGCTTTGCGCCGGGCAAAATCAGTGCTCTAGCAGTCACGAGCGCGACTTATTAACAACAAACTGTTGATCAAGCAGATAAAGGACACCAGGACAGAGCTAACAAAATTGCAGGAGGAAGACGTCAAAGATAAACTCCAGGCTCTGGATATGCCACCAGCGCAGCTGCCTTTGTTAGAGGAATGCATTTCAGCTGCCAAGAGCACAACAAAAAGAAATCGGCGATGCACAGATGACTGGATTCTCGTGTCTCCTTCTACACATACGCAGTCCTGCTACGTACTTTTTTGCGAAGCAACGACATTTTGCCTTTGCCATGTGTTAGTACTGTAAGGACGTATGGTGGGCTTGAAATGTGGTTTCTATGAAAACTTCTTTCCAGCCTTGGAGCTGAAAGTCTCCAAGAAAACTCATTTTCATTGCCGAGGACTGCTGATAATGGATGAAATTTAAGTGAGAAAAGAATTGGCTGTAAACCGAAAAACGATGACCTACGCTGGTCTCGTCGATCATAGGGAGAGAGAAAATCACTTTCTACCTACCTTCTAAAAGACTGCGATTTCAAGTACGCGTTGTCGGCCAAAATGAACCAGGACCCCTTAGAATGCTTTTTCGGAATTACCAGACAGGCGGGAGGTCAAAATGAACATCCGGCCTTTCCCACATTCTTGCAGTTATACCGCATGTTAAGCATGTATTATTTGTTAAAACCTCCACAGTTTGTAAACTGTACTGCGCCTGATAACAAACAGGCTGTCGTTGTTACTCTGGCGGATTTAAGGGAGGTATATCAGAGTTCAGATATGCAGCGCCCAAATAAACTGCAAGAATTGAAGCAGAAGCTTGATGGGCTGATCGAATAAGGCAGCTGGGAATGTTATGACCTATTTGGGCTAAACGACTGCGACGCAGACGTTGTAGACTGCACTGTATACTAAGGCACTGGCTTTGTCTCAAGAAAACTCGCAAATGAGGCCTCCTGTACGATTTGCAAAGAGGCGCTTGAGGGAACAGAAGGAATCGCAAAGGTGCCTGAAGCCGACCTGGTCAATTTAAAAACGAGAGGCAGGCTGACGCACCCGAATATGCATCTTTTTGATCTTTTCAGATAGTGTGAGAAAAAGTTTGTAAAATATGTGAGTGACAGGCATGCGTTCGATAGGACAATTGATGCGGTTCTGGAAAAGTTCCAGTTTACATTTCCATGCAGTCTTCACAAACAAGACATGCTTGCGAAACTGATCCACTATTAAGTGGGCTTGCGTATGCGTGAATACTGCAGGCAGTTGAAAAGCCAGAAGGACAAAAAGAGCCAGGACTTGCGAAAATTGTCAAAAGTTGTGTGAGCCCGTGTTTCGAAGCGACTGCATGTGAGCTGAAATTTACTTTGCCATGCATATTTTTCCTCACTTTATTCTCCCACATTTACCAGTTGTTTCCGGACTTGTGCTTCTGTCAAAATTGTTCAATAAATTTCTAAGAGCTTTGACTTTCATTCAGTGAAGCGTCTTCATGATCTTTGCGGGGCGAGTATGGATATAATTCATGTTATCGTAATATCACGCGAGGCGATCCGAGGCGATGCGCCCGCGTGCATTTTCGGTATTGGTATGGGTCTTTTCCTTGCACAGGGTAATGTTCGGCAATATCTAATAAATAGCAGAGTTAGTACGAAGCCTGCAATGCGAAATAAAAGGCGGTGTTTTATTAAGCGCATATGCACGCCACGAACGCCATGCCGGCTAGGCCCTCGTAAGCGGTTGCTTATACTGATTTCGACGCTTTGTTTAAAAGAGGTGAAATGTTTTTGTGTAAATAACGGATACTTTACATCCCTAAAGTAAAATACCAGAAGAGGAAATCTTGAGGATAGTTAACCACGCAGTTCAAGAAAATACGGGCCCAAAGCACCGTATAGCGCTCGCGCCGATGTGGCCCGGTCACTCGCGGAGCGGGGAAAAGTTGGTCGTGCCATCTGTGGGCTGCCTCCAAAAGTAGAATGTTATGACAGGGCGCTGGGCGCGGGCGTTCTCTCACCTACACTACTCTTACACCGTGGTCCCTGGGCATCACCTGTTCTCGTCGCAAAGAAAGATGGCAGTCTACGGTTCTGCGTGGATTATCGACGTCTCAACAACGTTACCAAAAAGGATGTATATCCACTGCCGCCCATTGATGACTCATCAGGTCGCCTCCGCCATGCTACCTACTTTTCGTCACTCGACCTGCGTAGCGGTTATTGGAAAATCGAGGTCGATGAACGTGACCGAGAAAAGACCGCCTTCGTTACTCCTGAGGGACTGTACGAATTTAATTTGTTTTATTTCGGCTTGTGCTAAGCCCCTGCAACGTTCCAACGTATGATGGACACCGTACTAACTGACCTGAAGTGGCAGTCCTGCCTTGTGTATCTCGACGACGTCATGATTTTCTCCGACACGTTCGAGGAGCACCTGAAACGTTTGCGTGCTGTTTTCGAGGCCATTCGTTCCGCAGGTCTGTCTCTGAAGCCTGAAAAGTGCCACTTCACATTTAGGGAGCTCAAGTTTCTTGGCCATATTGTGAGCGCTCAGAACGTTAGCCCTGACCCAGAAAAGACGGCGCCGTTGCTGCATTTCCCCAGCCAACAGATAAACGAAGCTTGCGGCGTTTTCTGGGGCTTTGCGCCTATTATCGACGGTTCGTTGAAAACTTCTCCAAGTTGCCAGAGCCGCTGACTCGCCTGACAAAAACTCCGAACCCTTCTTCTAAGGTCAGGATCAGGAAACAGCTTTCAAAGAACTTAAGGCCCGCCTCCAATCAACGCCTATCCTTGGCCACTTCGACGAGAAAGCCGGCACGGAACTGCACACAGATGCCAGCAATGTTGGCCTCGGTGTGGTGCTTGTGCAGTGGCAAGACGGTGTGGAACGCGTGCTCGCATACTCAAGTCGCACTTTGCCCCGTGCCGAAATTATTTATTCCACCACGGAAAAGGAGTGTCTCGCTGTTGTGTGGGCAGTCACCAAATTTCGTCCCTACCTGTACGGCCGCCCGTTTCGAGTCGTCAGCGATCATCACTCCTTCTGTTGGCTTGCGAACCTGAAAGATCCATCGGGGCGCCTTGCACGGTGGAGCCTTCGGTTGAAAGAGTTCGACATCACTATCGTGTACAAGTCGAGTAAGCAACATAGCGATGCAGACTGTCTCTCCCGAGCTCCTCTTCCGTGCCCACCAGATGAGCCCGACGACGATTCTGCAGTCCTCGGCGCTGTCACCACATCCGACCTTGCCCGCCACCAGAGGGCCGACTGCGAACTGCTGCGTCTAATCGAGTACCTCGAAGGAACCGCTCCGTCTCCGCCCAGACTCTTCTCTCGCGGACTTTCGTCGTTTTGCTTAATAGATGGAGTCCTCTCCAAGAAAAACTGGCCCGACCGAAACTGCGTATCTCATCGTTGTCCCAACCGCGCTTCGTCAGGAAGTTCTCGCTGCATGCCACGACGACCTTTCTTCTGGCCACCTTGCTTTTTCCAGAACATTGGAACGCCTCCGCCACAGGTACTACTGGCCTCGGCTTGCGGTCGTCCAACGCTACGTTAGAACCTGTCGTGAGTGTCAACGACGGAAGATACCACCGACAAAACCGGCCGGCCTTCTGAAGCCAATTGATCCACAGCAAACCCCATTTCAGAAAGTCGGCATGGACTTATTGGGGCCCATTCCCAGTGTCCTGCATGGGTAACCGGTATATTGTTGTTGCTACGGACTGCCTCAGCCGCTACTGTGAAACCAAGGCTCTTCCCCGTGGCACCGCGGCTGAAATTGCACAGTTCTTTGTTTGCCACATTGTGCTTCGCCACGGCGCCCCCACGGTTGTATTAACTGACCGGAGAACCGCGTTTACCTCGGCTAATACACATGATTTCCTGCCTCTCAGTGGCACCAGTCATAGAAAAACGACTGCTTACCATTCTCAAACGAATGGTCTGACTGAGAGGCTGAACAAGACCATTGCAGATATGATGTCTATATATGTCGACGCTGACCATCGCAACTGGGGCGAAATACTCCCTTACGTCACGTTTGCGTACAACACCGCCCTCCAAGAAACTACGCGCTTCACTCCCTTCCGTTTGGTGTATGGCCGGGACACGCTGACCATGTTTGACGCCATGCTGCTCCCAGATTGTGCCCCTTCGTCTGTTCCATGGTATATGGGGAGCGCAAAAACGGCGCAAGGGACAAAGAAAGACGGACAACACAGGCGCTGTGTTGTTAGCGTGTTGTGTGTTAGTGTGTTGTGTGTTGTTAGCGGCTGTGTTGTCCGTCTTTCTTTGTCCCTTGTGCCGTTTTTGCGCTCCCCGTATACCATGGATCATTGTTACCGACTCGCCCAAGTTTCCACCCTTCGTCTGTCACCGGCGCTGGCCTATTCATTCGTGATGCGGAAGCCGCTCGCCACCTTGCTAGACAACGGATTCGACACCAGCAGAAAACTGACGCCCGGTGTTACAATCTCCGCCACAGGGAGGTGATTTACCAACCTGGCAAGCACGTCTGGGTATGGAGCCCTATAAGTTTGCGCGGGCGCTCTGAAAAGATTCTGCGCCGTTACTTCGGCCGCTACGAAGTGCTACGTCAACTTAGCGAGGTCAACTATGAAGTGTTCCCTCAAGGAGTCGTCTTCTCGACCGCCCAAGTCTGAAGTCGTCCACGTGGCCCGCATGAAACCGTATTACGCCTGTTAGCCATTGTCGGAGTTCACATTCAGTGCCGCCGCCACACGCACTTTCGCACTTTCGGTGCCTCAATTCTGTTTTTACCCCTTGCCGGAGGCATCGAGGCGATGCCTCTTGAAATGAGGGGGGCAATGCCACACTGCTCACTAGGGAGCCTACATGTCGCGCCCCCTCCCGGCTTAGGGTGGTGACTTCCTTTGACACAGCACATGCCGCCTCCCGCTAAGACCCATGTTGCCAGCGCGTGTGTTGTCATGGTTACGGGAAGACGCCGCGCCATCTTGTTCCCCGCCGTGCATAGGCGCGCATTAGTTGCTGCAGCAGTTGCGTCTTCATCGCCGTTCATCGTTGAGTGGGACAGTCATATGTTGTCGGTTGTTACACTAAGTGCGCCAGGAAGCTTACGCAGCAGCAATGCCCGGGTGTTGCGTTCCGCAGTGCTCGAACCACTGCAGGAAGGGCACACGGGTGTTTCGTTTCCCGGCTGACTCCAACCGAAGAAAACGTTGGCTGGCACAAGTAAAGCGAGACTGCTGGGAACCCACTGCTGCTTCTCGCATATGTTCTGTGAGTACCGTACCTTTTTCTCTTTTGTTACCTGCTCGCTTGCCATGTTTGGTGTACTGTGCTTCACGTTTACGATAATTATACCACGGCCGCCTCAAACGGCGTGCGCGGCGTGGGTTTTATAACAGGCTACGCATTGCGGGCGTGGGTGCAATCTTCTCGTTAGTTTTTAGATGCGCTGGCGGCGTGTCTCGAGCACCAAGGGCGAGAAGCAACGGTTCGCATTCACCCTCGCTGACTGTAATTCTCACGCGAGTGCACTCACGATATATTGGCGCCCGCTTCCTTGTTTGCGCTGTAATACATGCGCCAAGACTCATGTCAGAGAACATGACTGAGGTAGTGAAAATAAATTTCTACATCTCTCTGACATTGTACGCGTTCGCTGTTTCGTGAACGCTGTGGTCGGAGGAACTTATTTTCAGTCAGGTCTGGTTATCTAGGCACCGTTCTGCTGTACGACGCTATTCGGTAGAAAAAGATTGGAAACCCAAGATCAGACTGAAAGAACGCATTTTGTATATGCCCGGTTACTGGCATGCATATGAAGCCTTTAGGAAGCCCTTATCCAGTTTTTTTAGCTTGGCACTATAGCCTGGTAAAAGACTGCATGTGAAAACATTACAGCAGGTAGAAACAGCTCTGTAGTTGTAACGCTAGTCATGTTCCGGTTTGCAGCATTTGTCACAGTTATGTGCAGGTATGAATATACTTCTTGATGCTTATGAAGTACTTGCTGCCATTCATTTCAGGCACATTTTGAAGAAACAAGTTTCGAGCAAAACAGACAGGATGGCTTAAAGAAGCTAAGGCCAGATGCGGTTCCCACACTTTTTACTTATCGAGGTAAGCTTCTAATTTTGATCCATCTCTTGAATACAACTCTGCCTCATTCATATGAAATGTTTGCAAAGAAATTTGTCTACACGTATACGGTGGTGCTGTGGTTGCTTTGTGCAAGCTCAAAAATGTGCGCTCATCTGCTTTTAGAAGGCTGCAAAGAAAGGTTCATCACCATCAGCATTTCAAGGTCCATAGCAGGACGAAGCCTATCCTACTGACTTCCCTTTAACCGGTTCCTGTGCCATCTGTGGCCACATTATCCACACAAACTTCTTGGTCTATTGATATGGCTTTTATATCCAAGCATTCCTACAGCGCATGTTTGCATCAGCATCTAGATCCCTAGCTAGAAATTTGTTGGGATCCATGCAATTCATTTCTTGTAAAACTAAATCGCGGGCATAAAAAAAATATGTATATTGCATGTTATTGTAGGATCATGCATTCGAACAGCACCTTCAAACATAAAATCACCTTAAGCCGTGTTTTAACGGCTTCTGCATCACCTCTGGCTCATTTTTCACTGTAGATTGAAAAAAAAATGAATGAATGACAATTGAAATCTTCCGTGTAAGCCATAAAGGTATAAAGTATGGCACTAAACAAAACTTTTGCCACCTAACTCTCTGCCTACCCCTACTATATTTGCTTTTCTTGAACACCCACTGCTTCTCTAAGGGACTACTGTTTATCTTCTCTACACATTACATGCACTCATATATATGATACTAAGATCCAAAACGTAACACACAGATATAGCCTTGTATTCAAAGAGCACAAGGCCACCTATAGTGTGTTTATACTTTGTATAGCATCGTTTTTTCTTTATAATTCACCCGACGCCTGCGAGAAAGGGGGCGTCTAGAATCAAACAAATATCATGTAGCAGACTGCATTGCTGTCTCTTTTGTTCTATGTCACCTGGCACAGAAGCTAAAATGTAAAAATTCAGGACGATTAGTAATTCTAGTTGCATCAATGGTACCTCAGCTGCTAACACAACCTGCTGTTGAGCACAATTTTGCACGACTGAATCATTGCCAGTCGTAGCATGCTTTCCGACACTGTTAAATATGCACTGGCGGTAAGAAATCTAAAGCCCCCAGTACAGCTTTGGGATCTTAAAACCCAACTGATATTTCTACTCCTGAAGTTTATTTGGAAGTTTTATGCAGGTACTAGGTTGCTCTTCTGTAAATGCAGAATTTCTGCAGTTCTTGAGTGTAGTGCTACCCTATTGACTGAATTTTTTATTTCAGCCATCCCGAAACACCGGAAGCCTCCGAAGAAGCGGTCTTGCTTTCATCCGGCCACGCCAACGCAAAGCCCAGTACTTGACCCCACTGGAAATGAACCATGTGGTAGTGCTGCTCTAGAGCCTGTCTTCGCATCAACAGCCGAACAAACACAAGACTCGGCTGTGAGTGACAGCATGAGTTCCCAGGACACTGTCAGTCCACTACAATGTGCTCAGGTACCAGGGTATGATCTACCTTTAACAACCACCTTGCTGCCGCCCAAAGCTGTCGACACTGTTATCTATGCAGACAGCGTTGCCCATTCCTTTCTGAGAACAGATAAAGCCAGTGGGGAGATTCCGCTGATGCAAGTCGACTTCCTCTGCCCGCAGCTTCACCCATGGAGGCCGAATCCTTAAGCGCTGAAAGGTCACAGCATAGTAATGAGCGATCAAGTAAAGAAATACCTCAAGCTGCATTCACACTTGGTTCAAGTACGGCTTCAACTGACTTGTCTCTTCAAAGACAGAATGCTGAGCTGAGAAAGAGAAATAAGGACTTGGCCCAAAAGTACAGAAACCTACAGAGGCTTCACGAGCAAACAAAGAGAAAACTGCGCAGTCTTGTAAAGAAGTCACAGTCGCCACAACAAAAAATGATAACCTTGGAACAATTACCGTTCCTCAAACACGACCAGAGAAGGGCTTTGACGGTGAAAACTACGAAGGGACTTAAGTGGTCTGAGAAGACTATTCGAGAGGCCCTTCAAATAAAGCACGCATGTGGAACAGCAGGCTATGAATTATTAAGATCATTATCATATCCACTGCCATGCAATAGGACATTAATACGAAGGCTTCAAAATATTAAATTTTTGCCTGGATTTCTTCATGAAGTTTTTAATGTCCTGAAATCCAAAGTAGCCACAATGCGAGACATAGAAAAAGACTGTGTGCTCTTCATGGATGAGATGGAAATCTCCCAAGGATTTGACCACGATCGCTCGCTTGATTGCTTTTTTAGGAGCACTACATTGCCGGAGTCCGCTACAGATGTTGCCAACCATGCTCTTGTGTTCATGGTTGGTGGCGTGAACACGAGATGGAAACAGGTTATCACCTATCACTTCACTGGAAGGTCGATAGATGGCTCTATTTTGAAGGACATTGTGTTCCACTTGATTGAGCTTTGTTTTCAAATCTCGCTTAGAGTGCTTGTTGTCAAAAGTGACATGGGAGCTGCCAACCGTGCAGTTTGGCGGCTGCTTGGCTTGTCCAACCACAGAAACTCACAGACTGTCTGCTGTATTCCGCACCCGCACCTCCGTGGCAGGCAACTATTCTTTATGGTTGACCCCGCCCACGTCTTGAAGAACATCCATGCCCAACTACTCCGAGTGGGAGAATTCACTCTGGGTGAAGAAACTGTTAAGGAACAAAGTCTTCCTTCTGGCACTGTCAAGGTGGAGCATGTTGAAGCAGTGTTGAAGTACGACTGTCAAAGTGAGCTGAAGATTGCAAATAGGCTGTCGGAAATCCACATCAGCAGTGGACATTTCACTACCATGAAAGTGAACATTGCTGTGCAATTGTTCCGTGAGGCTCCTGCTGCTATCCGATATTTAATCCAACAAAAAATTTTGCCCCCCGAAGCAGAGGCTACAGCGTGGTTCTTTAACCTCGTGAGCAGGTGGTACACCCTTATGTCGGCCAGACATCCGGTTGTTGCTCTGAGCGATATAGATCCTTCAAAGCATAAAGAGGCCACTGCGCTTTTGGAACTGACGTGCAGCACTTTCCGTCAAATGAAAATGGGAGCAACGGCACATTGGAAGCCTTCACAAGCTGGCCTTCTGGCATCGACCACTGTTGCTCTCAGCCTGTCGCAAGACCTCATGGACAACCAAAGCTACAAGTATGTGCTTCTTGGCCGGCTCGTACAAGATTGTCTCGAAAACATATTCTCTGTGTTGAGACTCAAGAAGCCGGTCCCTAGTGCATACGACGTTAAGTGTGCACTGAAGCTGATTTGTGTTGGACAGTTCATGCAGACACCTACAAATTCTAGCTACGAGGTTGATGACAGCTTGCATCTAGCTGACCTCTTTGACCCAACTATCCAGAGACATGAAGGACAAAACCAAGAGCCTGAAGAGCTAGAAAACCTGTTTGTGTGTGCTCTCACAGAAGCAGAATGTGACATTCTTGCTTATCTAGGAGGATTCCTGGTCAAGTCTGTCATGAAGTCCATTGGTAACTGTAGTGACTGCAAAAATGCCCTTGTTGGAGATGCTACAAATCAGTATAGCAATCTTATTAAGCTTAAAGAGTACGTGAAAAATTCTGAGAACCTCATTTATCCAACGCAAGCAGTGATTAATGTCCTTATAGAATGTGAGGAGCAGTTTAAGACTTTTGCAGATATGAAGGAAATCATGGTGCTCAAAACCCCATTTGCTAGCATTCTGAATGCCCTATGCAAGGCTGTCAAGTTTAACTTAGGTTGCTGTGAAACACATCATGCTCAGGCAGGGAAGGTCCTCCTGACAAAATATGTGAGGACAAGACTGAGGATCCATCTACGACAGCAGCATGCACAGAGGGTGGATGGAATGTCTAGCAAAACATGTGCCGCAACAAACCTGGTCTGAACTCTGAGAAGGATGGTAACATCATATGCTTAGATGCTTGCAGTCAGCTAGTTAATGATTTGGCCTTGCTTTCGCTGTTTTTCTATAGTTTGACACAACTCAAAATAGGGGAGATGTCCTCAAAGAATTCTATCCAGCCAATGGCGCCAACCGATTTTCATGACACCATGTTTAATGCTGGGAAGTTGCATCTCTGGGAGTGGCAGATGAACGGCAGTTAACCGTGGCTTAATCGGATTGACCGCGTTGTCATGAAAATCGGTCACCGCTATTGGCTGGAGGGAAACGGTCGGGGGGCATCTGCCACTACTTCCTTGGGTTGTACCCGAATATAGCACTCTGACACTTCACTGTGTATGTCGTGTGTACTTTGCTCGCCTGTAAATTGTTCACGTCTTTCAGCATATTTTTATGTCACCTCTCTGTAGCAAGCTGTTGCTTGCAAATTGTGTGCACTAACCAATGAAGCTGCTTTGCTTCAGTCAGCATTTGGAAATAGCAAACTGATTTACAGTGCGTGCCACTAGTGTGTTCATCAAAGGTGAAGTTTTTAGGAGCAAGTGTTGGAACTAGATGCAAATGTGTAAACCACTGTTTCAAGTCTTTTGTGAAGTGCGTAACAGTCTTATTTTTGTGGCTGGAGCATTACTACCATGCCTTGCATTATTTAGGGGCTGTAAAACATACGCTCCCACAGATTTGCCGTGGTGTTTCTCATTATCATTTGGGTTGTTTGCATTACTAGTCCTGCTAATTTAGCCCATTTATTGTGTCCTCTGTACTGCACTCATGCAATTTGTTCATGGCTATCAGTATATTTTGTTTTATGTAGAAGTGTTCATTGAGCAACGAAGCTGCTTTACTTCGGTCAATGTTTAAAAATAATAAGCCTGTTTGCAATTACACCATTAGTGTGCGCACCAGATATGTTTTACAGGGGTGACTGATATGTGTACAAAAATTTCACTGGTTTCACAGATGCTGAGAATGGAAGAATGTAATTTCATATGCACTTTAGCTGGCTGCGGATGCTTATATATTCTGTCAGTTTGCTTGAGAAAGAATATGAGCACCTCCCCTTTAATTGACAGTTGCCAGAAGTGTGTCGGCAATAAAAGAAGCTTCTTGAATGTTTACACGAAGGCGTCTGAAAATGTCATTTGGTTTCTTGATTTTAGGTTTTCTCACTTGTCCCATTGTTTGTATTGCTCCTCTTTCTCTGATTCCATTCCAGCAAGTCTCATGTTACACTCTGAACATTTGAGCCTCCTACTGAACACCCTGTGTAAGTTAGTTTCTCAGCACACGTGGAAAAATGGTAGGCAATGTGAAATGAAGCACTGCTTTAATGTTAACTCAATGGCAATCTGTACAAAACTAAGACGCTTACAACACTCGATCTTAATTTGTTAACATCAGCCTCAAGATTCCCTAAATTTTTTTAAGTATGTTTATACCTTTTGCTGAAGCTACAGTGTGCTAGTATGGGGTTGCATAGCTCATTGCGTAGAGCATGTGTAATTGCTCACAGAAGAGCAAAATGCACAAACTAATGGTACATTGCACACGCAAATGCCATTGTGATGTCGTTAATAGAACTACTGGGGCACTTAAGTCTCTTCCCGTGCTGTGAATGCATAAGCATTAGGTGCTACTGTTTTGCTTCTGTTGCGTGGTTTTGTTTTGAACCTACATAGACCAGCGTTAGCTCGGTTTACCGTTACATTTTCGATTCTACTCATCGAGACCTTTCAACGATATATGACGATGCTATAGCATTAGGTTCAATTTTAAATCAAATAACTAATTAATGGTAATTAAGACCTGCGATTACTCCGGTGGAATTATACTCGACATAAGCTATCCAACGATATATAGCTTGATGATGGAGCATAACGATTGATTTTTAATCACGGTTATCTAATTAATGGTCGGTAAGACAAGATTAGTTCAGTGCAATTGTACTCAACATAAGCTATCCAGCGACTTAGTGATGTAGCGTAAATTTCAATTACATTACAATTAACTAATTACCGGTAATTAATTGAGACCTACAATTAGTCCGGTGCAATTATACTGGACATAAGCTATCCAACGATAGAACACTTGCGGCGATTATGCCCGACATAAGCTACACAGCCACTACGGCCACATTCTGTACAGGCCGCGCATGAACCAAGTAATTGATAAGCATTAAAAAGTGGGCCTGCGTAATCTTTTGATTACCGTCATAACATTAAATTCTGAACACCCAACACCTAAGCTCGGTTAGTGCTCATCGTGAGGAGGAACCCTTTTTACGTAATTGATAAGCGCTGCCTTTTGGCGTGATGACGCGCGCAGAGGAGAGACCCGTTCGGAGTGTAATGCACCGTCGCTGAGAACTGCTCTATGTCGTCGGAACGGCGTCATCTGTTGGTACTAACTTCGAAAGAAACGCCGATAAACTAGAATATAAACTAATGTTGTAGATCGCCCCAGCGACCACGCCACTGAAAGCCGGGGATGCTCTCTTCAAGGGGAACAACATGGCTGCCCGTCATGTTTAGCGGCCGTTTTCGGCAACACTGGGAAGATGTCACCACCCTAAGCCAGGCGGCATGTATGTAGGCTCCCTACTGCTCACATTCTGCGAGCGCCGCCATGCGGCCGAACGGCATGGCTGGGCTCGTGTGGAAGCGAAGAAGACGACGGTCCCGCTCGGACGCGCGCTGCTGGTTTTCTTGGCCTTCGGAGTAAAAGCCCCCTTTCGTGTCGCCCTACGTTTGTCGGCGACAATGTGTGTGTGTGTGTGTGTGTGTGTGTGTGTGTGTGTGTGTGTGTGTGTGTGTGTGTGTGTGTGTGTTTATATTATATATTATATATATATATATATATATATATATATATATATATATATATATATATATATATATATATATATATATATATATATATATATAGCAGCAGAAAAACAACCATGCCGCCGGTGGGATCCGAACCCATGACCTCCGAATATCGCGTCCTTTGCTCTTACCAACTGAGCTACGGCGACGGCTGTCCAATCTGCTGCTCTCGTGGGTATTTATGTTTATTTGCTGTACGCGAACCTTGAGAGTGTTCACCAGCGCCACCCTCGACCATAGCGGTGGACGTAACGGCGAGGGCGGAAACTGTGCGAGAGCCCTCTTAAAGGGAAGCTGAAACGGCTTTCAAATCGCAGGAATGAAACGCTGTGGTTGGGAAGAAAGGACCTTGAAAATCATGTGTGTAAATTTTTTCCCGATTCTATCCGCAAACAGAGCTGCAATCGCTTCTTAAAAACCCGCCGCCGGCACGCCCTCGTCGCTTCCGGAAGCGCCGGGTGGGGGGACGGCAGAGAGTGAGAACTGGCGGAAGTGACGCCATTCACGGAGAGTCGGCCGGCCGTCCGGCTGCGCTTGCTCCGCTGCGGCCCGCGCTTTGGCGAACGACAGATCAACGCAACCTTCTGCCAGTGCCGTTTGCTTTCTCTCGTTCCAGCGTTCCGTGTAAGAAGCCTGCATATAAACCAGTTTTGGTATGGTGCTCGTTTCGAACAGCGCTCAGCACACAGCTTGGTAGAATCCGTCGGTTGTTCTCCCCCAGCCTCTTCCACGCTAACCAAACAATCTGGTGGTACGCAGCATGCCGAAACTGCCTGCACAAACTATGTGCTGCAATATTTCTCTTTTCGTTATATTTCTTTCTTACCTGTTTGTAGACTCTGCCTTTTCTAGCTGGTTCACATCTACGCTGAGCTAAGGCCACTTTCAGCACTGTCTTTAAGGCACACAGTCTTGAACTTTTTTGTGGTCGTTACGCACTGTGTGCTTTCTTGCTTTTTCCTGATTGCTTGCACCTCATGGCAGTATAAGCAATTCTCCTAATCTTTGATCAGCGCGCAGCACATGCAGCTGCACCTAACTGAACAAAAAACCGATTATATAAGCTTAGTATACTTGAGCAAAGCAATGACTTTCATTCATGAGCGCTTGGTCATGGCTGACGATCGGCAATGGCGTCAGAATTCATACAAATTTGTCCTTGAGTCAGAAAGACAAAGTGGTCGAGCAGCGATAAGCATATATCTGCCACAAGTAATTCTGCTGGTTATCTCGATACACAGCAGCAGCAACTGTATCTCGCAGCATACTAGCTTTGATGAGCAACACTGGGAGCTCCGAAATTTCCGGCTTGCTTAGCTTCTTATCAGGCGGTGGCACCAGTTTTCTGCTTAGTCTGTAGTTCTCAACAATTTCGGAATAGGTTTGCGCGCGCTCGTCCAAATTCCGACAGTCCGGCGGTTCCACAGTTACCCGGAAATAAAGATTATGGGAATGCGCTGTCTACACCGGAGTCGACGAAGATATTGATAGCAGAGAAAGCTGGGAAGCCCTGCTGCGCAGCGAAGAACCCGCTAGGCAGAAACAAGCCAATCCGCCTGGCGGCTGACGCCGCGAAGAGACAAAATCTTTTTGTTAGCCTTTAGTCACGGAGGCTCCGGCTCCCGCCCTCCAGGCCTGCGTGCCGGGGGCGGTGAGTAGTAAGGGGTCTCCATTTCCGGTGAAAATAAAAGCTGTCATCCACCCATCCATCAAGTCGAGATTTCCAACACGTGAACATGACGCGACTTGACATTCGCTGCCGGCGCACTCCGCGGCGTCGTTGGTTCCGCCGTTTTCTGAAGCTGCTGATGGCTCGAACATGCATGGTGAAAGTCCAAACTGTTCAGCACTGCTCGAATTGTCCATAATTTCCAGAACGTAGTCATTAAAAGCCCGCTGAAGCAACGCGCTACGCAGCAAAGCCGTCGGTGCCGGCCGGAGATCCCCGTGGATGACGTCACGGCGGTCCCGACCAATCGCGGGCAAAAGCGGCGTTCGCTCGGCGCCCTGAGGCGATGGGGCGCGTTTTCTTCTAAAAACAGCTTTTTGCATTTATTTCCGCTCTTTTTGAATGAGATATTCTGTTTCTGCGGACTAAAAGCTACAAAATGACGTAGAGAACTCTTTTTTTTTTCGAAAAGTGCTTCAGCTTCCCTTTAAGCAACCTGTGGCATCCAGACTGCCAGAACCGAGACCCTCGTTAAGCTATTAGCAGACAAGGTGAAGTAAATGAGGCCCGTTTGACAAATATATATATATATATATATATATATATATATATATATATATATATAACGTTGATAAATAAAAGTGTCTTTGTAGAAGTGCCCACTTCTCTTAAATCTTTATTCTGCGGAGCCAACGCAACCTACGTTCGTAATATATATATATATATATATATATATATATATATATATATATATATATATATATATATATATATATATATATATATATATATATGTATATATATACGAGGGCACTAGCGACCAACTAATTATCTAATCATCTCTAAACTGACAGGCACACGTACTTCCGATTCACAAACCCCTCCTCGAGTACAAGTACAAGGGCGCAGAGAATCGCATTCTGGACGGGCCCATCACCATACGAGAGGTTAGGGCGGAATTAAACATACTTAGAACGAAAGCGGCGGCAGGTCCAGACAGAATCAGCAATCTCATGCTGAGGAAATTGGATGATGCATGAATTAGAAACCTAACAGCGTATATGCAGTAATGTTAAGACAAGGGCCGAATCCCACCTGCGTGAAAAGAGAACAACCTAGTCCTTATTCCGACACCTAGTAAGAAAAAAAAGCCTCGAAAACCTGAGAGCCATTTCGCTTATCTCATGTGTAGGTAAGCTAATGGAGGACGCCATTCAAAAGAGACTAAACAGATTCCTAGAACAGAACACATCTTTCTGCATGCAACGTTATGCTTCAACTTAAAGAACAAGTGCTAGACAACCAAACGACAGATACGAGAGCAATAGTCGGCCTAGACGTGGCCAAAGCTTTCGACAACGTTTACCACGCAGCCGTACTATAGAACGCCTAGAAGTTCTAAATGTAGGGGGAAGGTAATCAACTGACTTTCTTTCAAACAGAACAGTTACTATCAGCCTAGGAGAGAAGGAAGAGGAAGGCATAAGGCTGAAATCCCCAAGGCTCGATCCTATCACGAACACTCTTCTACATTGCAATGATTGGCCTACCTGAGAAACTGGCAGGTATAGGAGGACTAAACCTCACAATATACGCGGACGACCTCACCCTCTGGTTTACCAGAGGCAGTGACACGCACGTTAAAAGTACCCACCTAACAGCGATCGAGGAAATTTTGTCGTACCTAAAACAATTAGGACTCAAATGCTCTGCCGAGAAATCGGAAGCGCTCTTCCTCGGCCTACAAGACAGACAAAGAAAGCCCCATGAACACAGGATAACGTCAACGGTTAAAGGGGATAAAATACCCATAGTAGACATGATTAGAGTACTGGTTCTTAGGATAGAGACAAACGGTAAGAACACCGAAACGATGCAAAAACGTGAATCGAGTGTAGGCCGGACGTGTAGCCTACTCAAAAGAAAAGCAAACAAACACGCGCGAATGAAGGAGACGAACTTCTTGAGACTAGTCCAATCATTCGTAATCAGTGGAATCACACACGTGGCACCATACCTCTACTGCTGGCTAAAGCAGAAAAGAACAAGATTGAAATCCTATTCAGGAAAGGCGTCAAAACCGCCCTGGGCCTCCCCCCGTGCATATCCACCCAGAACATCTTGAACATGGGGATTTCAAACACACTAGGCGAGCTCATTGAGGCTACCAGAGTAGCGCAACAACAACGACTTCTATGCAGCCATTCGGGGCTAAAGATACTAGAAAAGCTAGGCTTCGAACCTCGAGCGCAGCTCAAACACCCGGGGAATATCCCACCAGACATAAGGAATAAAATCACATTTCCACCACTCCCAGGGAACGAGCATCCTGTACACCATGAAGGTAGACGAAAGGACAGAGCGAAAGCGCTATAGAAAAAAACTAGCCAACAGAGAGGGCGTGGTTTAGATGGACGCTGCGGAATACGAAGGCATAACGGGTTTCGTATCTCTAGCAACCAGTGAGGGCGGAGACCGAGTCTCGTGCTGCACCATCCGACAGAGGGACCCAAGAGCGACTAAGGAGGTGGCCATTGCACTGACCCTAACTCAACAGAATGTCAGTGTGATTATGCAAGGAGTATGCATACCTGGAGCGTGCAAGGGCATCAACAAAAAGGAAGAGGTCATACAGAGAAGGTTACAGGCGGGGGTTTTTCCCACCCCACTAGCACTAAGCAGATGGCATCCGGAGATCGAAGACCCCAGGTGTAAACAGTGTAACGAAATTGCATACATGACCCACATGGTGTGGCCATGTCCTAGCTACAACGAAGCAGACAGGAGTATAGAGTCCTCGGAGGCTTTAATGGTCAGCCAGAAAGAAGACGAACTAAAGAAAGCCATCCGTCTGGCCCTGGACACCGCTGAATTCCAAAGGATCCCAGCCTGCTGAAAGGGGAGGAAGATGACGGCGGTCAAGGCTCAAGTGTTCATCGCCCTCTGATTCCTTGACGGGTTCCAATAGAGTGATTTCATCATCATCAACGGTTTGGCGCCGCGTGGAGAGCCTGCTCATATGTGCTGCGTTGCCAATGTAACAATAGCCGTGCACCCCCGCCACGCTCAATCAGGCGCAACGCAATATGCAAAGGAAAACGCGAGTAAAATACTTTAGGCAAACGACGACGAAAGACCGCCGTATGTGATGAACATTGGAACGAAGGGAACACAGCGGCAAGTGTCCCCGAATTTTGCTTGGGTGGTTTTGAGTGTTCAACCTTTACACTACCGATAAACGTCGAAGGAGGCGTAAAATAATAAGACAACAAAGAATGGCAATGACAAATTATAAGAATGTCTATCGGGAATGAATGGAAGCAAATTGCCTTGCTCAGTCATGCGAAACTGACACAAAGAAACAGTCTAATTGCACTTATTACGAGTTCGCGTCGCTTAACTGACGTTAGATAACGAGAGAAGTACTGCGTGGTACACCTGGAGCAGGTCACTGTCTTAATACTCGGCTCCGATTTTGGCAACGCTCCTATTCGGGTTTAAAATTCAGCTGGGACAATAATGCCAAATTTGTCAGTACTTTCACTGTGGGGAGAGGTTTGTTAGGTGAGACTTAAACTTGGGAGAGTACTAAAATGGGTAAGGCAGGTGTTTCCCCAGGAATTAAAATTTAGGGAGTTGTCTTAATTTCTATGGGTGGATGGCGACGTGTGGCTACTGCTTAACGTCGCCCCATGGGCTTTAGTCGCGTGACACATCACGTGAAGCAATTCGCAGTGGTCAAGGTGCCGCGTCGCGGGGGGTCGCGTGACACGTGACGTCACATTTGATGAGAGAATATTTTTGCAGGGCAAGAAGGCGCAGTCACGTGACGCAACAGTGGCACTGTTCCCTCCAATGTTGCCCAAAGAAAAGTAATACCAACAACAACTGCAGCAGCGATTCACAGTTCTCGCTCAGTTGTGCGTCTTCTGGCAAGGATAAGCGCTGGTATATTTTTTCCCTTTTTTACCGGAGAACTCAACATAAATAGTGACAAACAGCGCTCATGCCATGAATTAACCACAACAGTATTGTAACGGAAAACAGGGAGACAGGTCGCTAACCAGCAGAATACAGCAAGCAGCCAGCCAGCCAGCGAGAGACACTTCAACGTCTTCGAAGACACTTCAGCGCCACCTGAGAACACCAGGTGGCATTACTCCCCCTCCAAAAAAAAAGAAAAACAAAAGCGGGGTTGCAGTATGGGCAGTGGAAAGAGAAAAAAAAAACAGCACAAGCACACAAAAATGTACAAGGGAGGTGGGCGAAGGTGTCCCACGCGAAAACTAGCAGAACACTGAGCGTACTATCCATTACCGCGTGAAGTAGGGTTTCATGCGGACAACGTGCACAACCTCAGAGCGGGGTGGACGACGCTGAGGCTGCACAGTCCCGTCAGGAAGAACTTCGTAGGTCACTTCGGTGACGCGGCGCAAAACTCGGTACGGTCCAAAGTAACGGCACATCAGTTTTTCAGACAAGCCTGGGCGGCGTACCGGGGTCCACACCCAAACTTGGTCTCCCGGATGGTATTCGACGTGCCGATGACGGAGGTTGTAGCGGCGTGCATCCGTGCCCTGCTGCCGCTGAATGTGAAGACGGGCAAGTTGACGTGCTTCCTCGGCGCGCTGAGCGAACTGCTCGGCGTCTGGCGTGAGTGGGTGGTCATCAGTGCTGCATGGAAGCATTGCATCCAGCATCGTCTGAACGTCACGTCCGTAGACCAGACGAAATGGTGTAAATCGGGTCGTCTCCTGGGTGGCCGTGTTGTAAGCGTATGTGACGTACGGGAGAATCTCGTCCCAGGTTTTGTGCTGCGAGTCTATGTACATTGCGATCATGTCGGCGATCGTTCTGTTGAGTCTCTCTGTGAGCCCGTTCGTCTGTGGGTGATAGGCAGTAGTTTTGCGATGGTTCGTGTGACTGAGCTCGAACACGTCGCGCATGAGCTGTGCCGTAAACGCCGTACCTCGATCAGTGATTACGTGGGACGGTGCGCCATGACGCAGCACGATTTGTTGCATAAAAAACTGGGCGATCTCAGATGACGTACCGCGCTGCACCGCTTTAGTTTCCGCATACCTTGTTAAATAGTCGGTCGCGACTATGATCCATTTATGACCGGCCGATGACACAGGGAATGGGCCCAGAAGATCGATGCCGACTTGATCAAAAGGCGTCCGAGGGGGTTCAATAGGTTGGAGCAAGCCCGCTGGCTTGAGAGGAGGCGCCTTACGACGTTGGCAATCGCGGCAGCCTCTGACGTAACGCTGGACGGCGTGAGAAAGTTTGGGCCAATAATACGCCTGGCGCACGCGTGCAAGTGTGCGGGCAAAGCCCAAGTGGCCGGAGGTCGGCTCATCGTGACAAGCAAGAAGGATATCGGCGCGGAGATCTGCCGGAACGACGAGGAGGTGCGCTCGGTCAACAGTGCTGGAGTTTTTCTTAAACAAAATGCCGTTCCGGAGACAGAAGGCCGGCAGGTTTCTAGAAAATTGTCGGGGTACGACAGAAGCTCGGCCCTCCAGATAATCAATGATAGGTCGCAGGTCTGGGTCAGCTCGCTGGCGGGTCATTAGGTCTAAGGCGCTGACAACTCCAATAAAACCACTCTCGTCCTCTATGCTATCATCCGCTAACCCGACGGGCGCGCGAGAGAGTGCGTCAGCGTCTTCGTGCGTCTGGCCAGATTTGTGCACAATGGTGTAATCGAATTCTTGGAGGCGGAGGCTCCATCGGGCTAGGCGCCCCGATGGGTCGCGAAGATTTGCAAGCCAGCACAACGAATGGTGGTCGGTAACTACTTTGAACGGGCGGCCGTAGAGGTACGGACGAAATTTCATGGTTGCCCACATAACCGCAAGGCATTCTTTTTCTGTGGTCGAATAGTTTGTTTCAGCGCGAGAAAGCGTGCGGCTTGCATACGCGATGACCCTTTCCACGCCACCTTGGTGTTGGACGAGTACGGCGCCGAGGCCGACGTTGCTCGCGTCGGTGTGGACTTCGGTTTCAGCCTCTTCATCAAAGTGCGCAAGAACAGGGGATGTTAGCAGTCGTCTGCGCAGCTCGGCAAAAGCCTCCTGCTGCTCGGCAGCCCACACGAACTGTGTATCATTGCGCGTGAGGTGGTACAGGGGTGCGGCAATCTTTGAAAAGTCGGCGATGAAGCGGCGGTAATATGCGCACAGACCCAAAAAACGTTGCACACTTTTCTTTGTTGCAGGAACAGGAAAGTTGGCGACGGCAGCAGTTTTCTCGGGGTCGGGCTTAACGCCATCGGCACTCACGAGGTGACCGAGAAACTTCAACTCTTTGTACCCAAAGTGGCACTTCTCGGGCTTTAGCGTTAAGTCGGCCGATCGGAGGGCATCTAATACTGTCCTCAGGCGTTCAAGGTGTTCGGCAAAGGTTTCGGAAAATACGACGACATCATCGAGATAAACCAAACAAGTTTGCCATTTTAGTCCAGCGAGAACGGTATCCATCATCCGCTGGAAAGTTGCCGGCGCTGAACATAGCCCAAAAGGTAGCACTTTAAATTCGTACAGTCCGTCGGGTGTCACGAACGCCGTTTTTTCGCGGTCCCGCTCGTCGACCTCTATCTGCCAGTACCCACTCTTTAAATCAATGGAGGAGAAGTACTGGGCGCGACGAAGTCTGTCGAGCGAGTCGTCGATACGAGGCAGCGGGTAGACGTCTTTTTTGGTGATGTTGTTCAGTTTCCGATAATCCACGCAGAAGCGGAGTGTCCCATCCTTTTTCTTCACCAGCACGACAGGTGAAGACCAGGGGCTGCTGGAAGGTTGAATGATTCCATCTGAAAGCATCTCCTTCACCTGCGTTTGGATCGCCTCACGCTCCTTCGGTGAGATACGGTACGGCTGCTGATGGATGGGGCGGGCATCGTCGGGCGTAATGATGCGGTGCTTGAGAAGAGCCGTTTGCCGGACTTTCGACGAAGAAGCGAAACAGGAGGAGTATTCAAGTAGGAGGGCACGTAGTTCTCGCTGTTGAGTCACCGAAAGGTCCGGGCTGATGTCAAGGGATGGGCGCACAGGTCTAACAGCTTCGAACGCGAAACATTCAGAAACCTCCGCTAAGGGGTCGGCGAATGCGATGGCAGTAGCACGAAAAAGGTGCCGGGGCTCGTTAGAGAAGTTAGTCACCAGGAGCTCAGAGCAGCCGTCGCGGAGATGGATGAGACCTCGCGCTGAGCAGATGCCGTGGGTGAGCAAAAGGGACAGGTTGCCCTCTGCGACCGCTGTCCCTTCACGTAGTCCGTCGCAGTGAACACTCACAAAAACGCTGGCGCGTGGCGGAATCCAAACGCTCTCGGCGGATATTCTAAGGGCGGCGCGGCGTGGACAGTCCTCGGAGTAAACATCAGCTTTCTCGGTAGAAAATGTGACAGTGCGCTTTCGGAGGTCAATAATAGCTCCATACTCTCGGAGAAAATCAACGCCAAGGATACAGTCACGGGAGCAGTTCGGTAGAACTAGGCAGCTGACAACAAATGTGGAGCTGCGAATTTGGACTCTTGCTGTGCATAGGCCAAGCGGAGTTACGACATGTCCGCCAGCCGTGCGAATCTGCGTGCCGGACCATGGTGTCATTACTTTTTTAAGAAGCGCCGCTAGCTTTCCGCTTAAAATCGAGAAATCAGCGCCAGTGTCCACCAAAGCACTAACCTTATAGCCATCGAGAAGCACGGGTATATCCAACGAGAATCGATCTCCGAGTTCAGGTACTGCAGTCGTTGCCTTTAAATCGCGGTCGGTCGCTGTTCGCGTTGTCGGGGGGTCTTGTTCGTATCGATTGCCAGCGGCCTCGCCCCCTGAGGTCGCTCTCTTTAGTTTTCCCGGCGGGGACTTGGCGACCGTCTCTGCGCCATCCAGGAGGAGCTTTGGGGCTGTGGCGAAGGTCGGCGTGGTGATGGAGACCGAGACTGCCGCTGGGGAATTGTCGCCATGCGCTGCTGGGCTACGTAGTCCTCGATCTCCCGGGGTCGTTGACCTCTTGGTGGACGGGGCATGTCGATAGGGAACCCCTGCAGCCCAAGCTGTCGATACGGGCACTGGCGATACAGATGACCGGGTTCCCCGCAGTGAAAGCAGAGACGCCGCCGATCCGGAGCACGCCACAGGTCCGTCTTCCGCTGGGGTGATCGTCGATTGTCGATGTAGTACGTGTCGGGGTGTGCGGAAAACAGCGAGCCTTGATTGGACGGAGGAAACTGCGCCGAAGAGGGCGCAGGACGTTGCAAGGCTTCAGCGTACGTTGGACGACGGCACTCCGTTGGTAAAGGCGGCGGGTCAACGGACGGGAACGAAGGTCTCAAGGCTTGAACCTCTTCGCGGACCAGGCTAGCGAGAGAGCCGGCCGTCGGCAGGGGAGCACCGAAAAGCGCCTGGAGCTCTTCGCGCACAACGGAGCGGATCAGGTCGCGGAGAAGACCAGGGTTAGCCCCGAAGGCAGGAAGCGGCTCTGTAAGTGAAGCGGCGAGTACCGGCCGGTCGTAGGTGGTAGACCGCCGCAAGAGCATCTTCTCCATCGTGATCGCCTCCGAGAGAAACTCAGCAACAGTCCCAGGTGGACTGTGCACGAGGCCAGCGAAAAGTTGCTCTTTAACGCCGCGCATGAGATGGCGCACCTTTTTATCTTCGGGCATGGCCGGGTCAGCTCGCCGGAAGAGCCGAGTCATATCCTCCACGTACATGCTTACAGTCTCATTCGGCATCTGAATGCGAGACTGCAAAGCCCGTTCAGCCCGTTCTCGACGATCCGTGCTGGTGTATTTATCAACAAAATAAACACTACTGAGACTATGGACACCACAGTCACATTGAACAATTTTAGGGATACATTGTATGATACACTGTAGGGATACACTGCCACTCGTGACGTTGCTGTGTTCGGACCACTCAGCGTATTGAGTTGCTATGACATCATACATGATTCCACCACTTGGTGACCAAGTAGCGTGATGCTCTGTTGCGGCTACGGTAACGCCAACGGTGCAGTCCTGAGAAACGCGCCCCGAACAGCAGTCGCTGTAAAAGCGTGCGTACCCGATTCGCGTATTAACACGGGGCTGTTGTCTGAAGCAAGTACGCTTAATATACATCGAAACGGCGAAGTTTCGAGGCTTGACGGATACCTTTGATAGCGTCTACCTGCAGCGATGTCTCGGTTGCTATGACGTCATGTCCAGCTGCTGAGCGTGAGCTAGTCCGCGGTCTTGGCCCTCTCGGCTTCATTTTGATGGAGGAGGAAAGAAAAATACTCCAGTGTGCTGAGTTTTTGTCAGTGAGCGTTAAATAACTTCAGATGCTAGAAATCAGCCCGATATCTTCAGCTACGGTCTGCTCCACGGCCTGAAAGTGTTACTTCGGCGCATAAACCTATGCTACATCCTTCAAGTTAAGCTTAGCCGCAGTATCAATGTGTGAGGCAGCAAAGCCTGTACACACAAAGTCGATGGAAGTGCATGTGTGTGCCGGCCTTGAGGTTCACTCAAGGCCGGTGTAACATCACAACGTAAAACTTTCTTCTCACCGGCTGGCAGTTGACAGGAGTGGTGAAAAGCCTACACAGCCCTACCATCTTGCAACCGGTGCTGTGCGAGATAGCAATGCAAAGTAATCGGTTGAAATGAAGCGTTGTATATATTGCGTGCCCCAGGTGCAGTAGTCTGTTGTCGCCAGGCACGACTTGAATATTTTAGCCAGGAAGTTACATTAGTTGGCAATTATCAACCCTTACGTCAAAGCCAGCAGCCACTCACATGCTGTTTAAGGGATGACTGAGACTTTGGGCCAGTTGGAACTTTGGGCCATTTCGTACATTTGGAAGTTTCTGCCATTTGGGGCATTTATCGCCCTTAGCCTAATTATCTTGTACCATTGTGTCCTCCCACTCGCATTGCACTGCTCCCAGGGACATTCAGGCGGCGTGTAATATATTTCTTTTCGTGACGCGCGGGGGTGTTATCTTCCTGACAAGTGTCGTGCGGTGGCCCTGGGACATTTCACTGTTGTGAAAGAACGAATTTCCGCAGGGCACTTGATAAGTCTAGAATATGTTAAATAATTTGGTTTTGATGCCGCAAAGGCAACTTGTACAAAAAACGCCGTGGCTAACGGGTTTTGGTCTGTACTAGAAGAGGTTCAAGACTCCTTTTTTTTTTCCCGCAAATTTCACCTTTGAGAAAGCCGAGCACTATAGCATGGGAAAGCTTGTACAAATAGAAAAACGGGCAGGTACCGCATAAAAGGAACATATATGTAAATCGCTGGGCCACGTACGTACCATTACGGCGAATAAAGTATTTCTGGCGATATACAAACCTGTTTGTTAAACTCGGTGCCCAGGTACAGATCGAGATGCTACCGCGAGCAGATAAAAGGGAGGCATTCGGTCTTCCTGTTCCAGCGCGGCTCCTTGATCAAGCGGCAAGGCCTTCACGCTTCGGCGAGCGGTCGCTTTCTCGTGCATGCGCGGAGGTCGACCGAACGTCAGACCGTGTCTCGCGTCGTGTGTTGACGGGGCAAACACGACCTTCGCCGTGCGTCGATCGACCGCGTGCTCCGGACAGCCACTTGGCACTTGGACAGCAAAGCCGCGGCTGTACAACGAAATCGCCGAAATCGCGGCAAGCCCTATAAGCCTAATCATACGACGCCGCGTTGTCCTTGTAAGCTCAAAGCAACATCGACAGCAACCACAACAAAGACCATAGAGAATGTTTACTACATTATAACCAGTGCGGAAGCTTGGATTTTTTGGTACGTAGAAGGCGACGATGCGCTGGCAGGGCCGCGGAGAAGAATTTATTTCTTTCAACCGTCGCCGCTTTGTTTCCTCCATTTTCATTCCGATTTCCTCAAGAACTCTCAAAATTCGTTATTTGTTTTCACAGAGTCCTCAATTTACATTTATTAGCCGTTCGCGATAAACCGGGATGCATTTTCTCCTGTTTGGATCTGCACCGCACCCTGGCAAATCCCCCACCGTTAGTATGTGCCATCGCTTTTGAGGCAACAACAACAACGGTTCACGGTAGAATTAGAGCTTCTGTCCTGCTGCAGGGAAGCGGATAAGTACCTGGCGGTGTTGTGCTGGCTTGCTCAATTTCTCCTCCTTCTTGTCTCTGCCTGCTTCTGTTTCAGGATGATTGGGCGCGGGACGAAAGCTAACGTTTACCTCTTCTCCTGGCCAGTGGTTTTCCCTTTGGTCGGCCTCTCATCCTCAGGATCAGCTCTAAATTGATCTCTTTTTTCCCGCAGTGCCGTTTCCAGCATTCCTGTGGCTTTAGTGCCTTCCGATGGAGGCGCGATCGGATTGAACAACCGGGAGACAGTACAGGCGGCCCTTCAAACTACATCGACACACTACATGCGGATCACCGATGAGCGGCAGTTCGGCAGGGGTGGTATCTTGTGCAGGTTAGCGGACAAGGACTGTGTAGAAGACCCGTTGAAGTCTTCGCCAACCACCCGGTGAGCGCATTCATTCCGCCTCATCTAGCATGTTCCAAGGACTTAGTCCGAGGGGTCGACTCTCGATTGAGCCCCTTGGAAACGATTGAGAACCTCTCGTCTGCAGGCGTGATTGCGGTCCATCGATGGAGCAGAATGGTCGACGGAGTAAAAATTCCTACGGACTCTGTCATAGCCACATTTGCAGCAATATTGTGCTCGTTAGAGATAGAGGTGGGGCCATTGGTCTTTTGAGTAGACGCATTTAACTATCGGCCCCTTCAGTGTCAGAACTGCTGGAGATTTGGCCACAGCGGCAGAGCCTCCAAATCAGCCTTACGTTGCTGTGCATGTGGCGAAAGTCATGGTAGGGCGGAATGTCCCGGTCTGAAGAGAAATGTTGTTTGTGTCGTGGTGCCCACTTTGTTAACTCGCCTGACTGTCCTGCACGAGCTCAAGTTCAGGTGCTCGAGCTTATGGACAAACGCCGATGCACGCGGAGAGACGCTTTTGCCGCTGTCAAAGAGAGAGCTTCAGGCTATTCCAGGGTTGCTGCCAAATTACCACCCATAATGGATGCCAGTTGGTCACAGCGGCAGTTGAAAAAGCTATGGCAAATGCAATGGAACGCATGATGTAAACCATGTCCACGTGCATTTCGCAGGTCATAGCTGCACAGATGACCAATCTTCTGCAGGTGTCCACTGCTCCGCTCTTGCCTTCTTAAGCTTCGGAAGCTACTCCTCCTACTGTGGTCATCATTGACGCTCCACAGGGCCAAAGTCAATATGAGCGACAAACGACTGCTGAGGTCTCTCTACCTAACAGCGTTACGGGCGAATCCTCTATGGATTGTATTGATACGGATTCGGATATCCGCGCCCAGAAACGAAGTGGGTCTCCTTTGAATAATCCAGGTCCATCTTGTCCCCAGTCGAAGCCAAAGGAAAATCACGCTTGTCAAAATCCCTAGACCAGGATTCTAGAAAAGGCAGTCCCGCCAAGCTAGGGTTGTTAAGTGTACGCCACTGGAACTGCGGCTCTATATTCTCAGCTTCAACAGATTTAAAATGTCTATGCAATCAGCTCCCACCGGATTTCATTGCATTACATGGAACATGGCTTACTACAGATTTCAACTATCATCTCAGACATTACCGTCCGTTCCGGCTTGACCGGTCATCACGAGGGGGAGGGCTGTTGGTGCTAATCTCCTCACAGGGCATACATTTCTTCTCAGTATGAGGACAATCAATGTCAAATCTTTGCGGCTGATCTCAATATCTCAGATCTAGAGCCGTTTACGGTAGCTAATGCATATTTACATCAGATGTGCGTGGCAATCGACCCCTTGACTCAGTCATACCTAATAGCGGATCTCAGGTTTTATTAGTTGTAGACTTCAATTCTCACCATGTGACGAGCGATTTTAAAACAGATAGCTTCGGCTACAGACTATTCGGTTGGGTTTGTGACGACATTGTCTGAAACAATTCCGGATTCCCTTCATCTGTACGTGTTAAATGCCGCTCTGCCTTAGGCTTAACTTTTTCCTCCTCAGGAGTCTCTGTTACGTCTTCGGTGCCTATTGACTGTGCAACAAACAGTGATCATCTACCGATTACTTTCAAGCTTGCCTGTAAAGTAACTCTTTCCGAGCGACAACAGCGCTCCTTCATTAATTGCAGTCGCTTTAGACACGCTAAAATCAGCGCTCACAATCACTTCAGACCGATGCGCCGAGACAAGTACCGAATGCAAGGCTACACATCTGTGCTCACTTCTGGAAAGTGCAAGGCAAAAGTCTGAATTTTTGGTCAAGGGAACCAAGTGTGCAGTCGCGAACAATTGGTGGAATGCTGAGTGCACGCGTGCATATAGACGACGGAAAGCAACCTAGAAAGAAACTTCTCATAAATCGATGCCCAAAAAATTGGTTGGATTTTAGGTATGCCGCAGCGACATTAAAGCGCACTCTCTCCCGCGCAAAGGAGGAGTATAATACAAGTGATTATGATTTATTTTCACAATCAGAAAACAAACCCGCTGTGTTTAATTTCATGAGACGCAAAAAAGTGATTCCACCGGCTGTCAACATTGAATCCCTGGTTCAGTCCCCTGCTGATATCGCCAATGCCTTAGAGGACATTGCGTGTGGCCTAGAGCTTCACTTTACATCTGCTCTACCTTCTCCAGCTATATTCACATGCATCTGAAGTGATTTAACTGATGTCTGTATGCCGGAGCTATCGCGAATTGTTCTGCGCCTGTCCCTAGCGGCTCCTGGTCCCAGTACGGTCGTTTCATCTGTGATCAAAATTTTGTTCAATAAATCTCCTGAAGACCTATTAGCTCTCGTTAACCTTTCCATTAAAGTTCCTTGAATACCCCATGAGTGGCGTCTTGCTGAAATAGTTTTAAAAAGTAAGGGGAGGGTTTTACTTTAGACACTATACACCGTATTTCACTAACATCGAACCTAGTGAAATTGGTGGAAAGAGTCCTGCTCAGCCGTGTCAAGTCTTTCATTTCTGCGGAAGCTCTCTTGAATCCGTGTCAAATTGGTTTAATTTTAATTTAATTTAATTGCTTTTGGGGGAAAGGAAATGGCGCAGTATCTGTCTCATATACCGTTGGACACCCGAACCGCGCCGTAAGGGAAGGGATAAAGGGAGGGAGTGAAAGACGAAAGGAAGAAGAGGTGCCGTAGTGGAGGGCTCCGGAATAATTTCGACCACCTGGGGATCTTAAACGTGCAGTAACATCGCACAGCGCACGGGCGCCTTAGCGTTTTTCCTCCATAAAAACGCAGCCGCCGGGGGTTTCAGGCCGGGCTGTTTAATTTGGTGTGCTCATACTGACCTAGAGTGCCGTATTAATTTAGCTCGCAATAGAAAACAGTTTGCCGCGCTTGTCACTTTGGATATCAGTAAAGCCTACGTCAGCGTTGAGCACTGGATGCTGTTACACATATTAAAGGAACTTAACTTCCCAAACTATTTTGTAGCCTGGACCTCTGCTTTCTTGGAAGACATAATTTTATTGCTGCCGAAATGGTGTTTCGTCTAGGAGATTTCGATAGACAGAAGGCGTGCCGCAATGGTCAGTTCTCTCGCCCGTTGTTTTTAACGCTTTCCTAAGCTCAATTTCATGCATTCATAATGTGACAACTTGTGTGTATGCCCATGATATCGCATTTTTTGTCTCCGCAAGTGATATTAACACTCTTTATCAAACCTTGCAGAATTACCTCAATGTTATAGACAGCTGGTTAGGAAGAATTCATCTGTCCCTCAATGTGAAAAAATGCGCATTGTTAGTCCTTCCGGTTTCTCATCCTGTGAATATCTGCGTGGTCTATAGAAAGACCATAATACCTCAAGTTAAGACGGTGAAGTATCTCGGTGTAATATACGACTCTACTCTATCCTGGCGGCCACACATTGAGCAAGTTTCTGCAAAAGGAGTTCGGGCCATTGGCATCCTGCGCAGGCTTTGTAGTGCTAGGTCAGGCATGAGAAGGCATACGCTTCTGCTCATTTATAAAATGTACGTCCGCCCAATTTTAGAGTTCGGCTGTGTTTTATCCTCAGGAGCTCCTGCCTATAAACTTCGCTCTCTTGTGCTCTTGGAGCGTGCGGTGTTGCGCGTCTGTCTGGGGAGTCCAAGATATGCCGCTAATGCTGTTCTGCACCTTGAGGCGCGACTCACATCTTTATCAGCTAGGTTTCGCCTTTTAACAGTTTAAGCATTTTTAAAATTGTGCGACTCACCTCTTCACGCTTCCAGTATAATATTTCTTGGTCAACCTCCAGTCTTTTTTAACGCCGCCTGGTCTCGTTTGTATACTCCGAAGATATGTTTCATGCACTCTCTCCTTGGTCCTTTAACCATTCATTTCACAGGTGTGTGCGAAATGTATAGCAACTCACGTTTTGTTCAGATTGCATTCGATGACATTTTTTTTTTCATCCAATGCAAAGCTGCAGCCTTTCCTCTCCTTCAGGGTTTGCTGCAGGACGACCTAAGGTCATTTCCCTCTCATATTTTTATTGCTACCGATGCCTCACAGGATCGCGAAAAGGAAGGTGTGGGCATTTTTTCACCTTCATTGGGTTGTTCCTTTTCTCTCCGTCTTCATGTCTTTACTGCAATTTATCTGGACGAATTATTAGCAGTAATCTTAGCCTTAGGTAAATTAGAAGCTACCCAGTAAAGCGGCAGACTGGGCTAGTTGTGTCTGCATATTAATGGAATGGCAGCACACAAGCAAACACAGACAGAAAGAGGGGGACAAGCGCTGTCCCCTTGTTTCTGCCTGTGTATGTTTGTGTGCTGACACTCCATTAATAGAAAGTACCGTTTTCAAAGTGATGGTCATGACGGACTCTGTGTCCATTTGCTCTTCATTATCCACATCCACTGAGTCTCGGGCATTACGGCTCTTTAAGTTCCTGATCCCGCTTTATCTAAATTCGGTAGGGTTGCTTTGGGTACCGGGGCAAATGGAATTTCACTTATAATGAGGTTGCAGATTTCTTAGCAAGAGCCTCTCTCTGCGGCCCAATTGTTGCTGTCCTGCCAACCTGTGCATATACAGCTGCGGTGAGGTTTCGCAGCTAAACAATATTTCTCGAATTTGCTGCATCGGCTCTTACATCATATCCCGGATGTCAGCATCTTCTGCACCTTTGGAGTAGCAAAGACTGGTGCTCGCGCAGACTGGAGGTCTCTGTCACGCATTTCCGTTGCCGGATTCCTCTGCTACATTTCTGCCTTCACAAAACATTGTCTGGCGGTTTCCCCACTGTGCCCATTTTGTACCGAACCTGAGACTATAGATCACTTCCTGCTGTTCTGCCGTCACTTCTCTTCTTTGAGGAGGCGCCTATTACAAATTCCGTTTCACCAGTTAAGTGTCTGTGTCCACTGCGGTTGACCTTTCCATTGGCGCTTCTTTGCTTGAACGAAGCAACAGGAGTGTATCCTCTGCAGTGCAAAATTTCCTTCAATAATCGCAGGGACTCCCATATGTAGTCCCTGCAAATGCTTATGCTCAACCAATTAGCCCGAACACATGATGTGTGGCAGAGAAAGAGCTTAGTATACTATTTTATGTATATAAGGGTTGGGATTCCGCCCAGCCAGTATTTATTTATACAGATATACGACACAGGAGGAATGAAAAGGCGAATAAAGAAAAACTTGGGGCCTACTTAATCACATTCCTAAAGAAAATGCGATAGCATTTACGTTGCCTGCATGGTGTCTACAATGAGTGCCTATAATATTCTTCTTGCGATTTTCCCGCAAAACTCCGGTTAGTGCAGGTTCCATTGCACTGATATGGTAGGCATGAGTCATCACAATCTAGAATGTTCGAGTACCCTTGTGGAGTTCGCTGACCTTTCCGCGAACTCGTTGGTCTTGTGTTCGCAAGGAAGGCCGCTCCAGTGGGGTCGGAAGTCCCCAACAAAGGAGCCCGTCCCGTCCCTGCCTCCCCTTCGTGCAGCGGACGTCCTCGTTTACGCCGCGCCGTCACGGGGATGACCCGCCAGGAAAAACGCTAACCATGTACAGCTGTCGACATGTGGTTGTTAAGGGGCTGACGAGGTTTCGGGGGCGCACGAGATACGGCTGAGTATTAGCCGAGTGACCGGAAACCCACTATTCCTTGCCACAGGAAAACTCAATGTCATACACTACGCTTTCAGCACATGACGTAAACTTCTTTTGGTGGTTTATTTTGCAGGCTCTACTCCCGGTTGGTTTCTGTTTTTTAGCCTTTGCTTTCCTATCTATTATGGCACAAATTTTTCCAAGCTTTTGCGGGGCTGAGAAGAGCACTTGAATTCCATATCTGGCGTCTACTCTTTTTAAGTTGTGTGACAAACGATGAAGATATGGTATAACCGTATGCCTCTTCATGCCTGACGGCTCTGATGGATGGCAACTCTGAACGTAACGACTGTGTTCGTCTCGTGCTGTGTATTCAGTAAACACTTTAGGGATCGTTTTGTCGCGTGTGCGAAAGAAAGTGGTAACGGCTGGGCCGTGGGTGCCGTGGGAGAGGGAGGTCGCGTTTGTGCTGTTTGTCTATTTGATTGCAACCTCTCCTTTCCCAAATGTTTAATCAGCACTCTTTCCCCAATCTGTGATTAGTTGGCGGAAATCCTTATTTTCCTTTCCCTGACCCCTGATTGGCGAGATGGGTCGTCTGTTATCTTATTGGTTGCTGTCCCCGCTAAGGGCGGAGACAGAGGGTTTAAAACCAAGCGCTATGGGTTGAGCGGGGGCTGAATTCGTCTGATCCACGATTTAGTCATGTAAATAGTTTTCTCCTTGCTTTGTTTCTTCTCGTTTTTTTACCCATGTTGTAAATAAATAGTTAACCTTCTCCTTTCCTTGAGTAATGTGAATGTTTGCGAGTAGAACCACCGGGTCATCAAGAAACCCCGATTTCATCATCAAGTAGTTTCCTCTCATCGCCACCGGAAGGGGAAACTCAACTACCCTCAAGAGCACAGACCTTTAAGCGAGTTGGTGCATGGCAATCACGTACAAACGCAAAAAAAACATGGGCAAAGAAAGGCTTAGAGAACACGAGCGCTTCGTGTCCAAGTCTTCCTTTGTCCATGTTTTTTGCGCTTGTACGTGATTTTGAGTACCCTCCTCTGAATTGTCATATGGGATTATACAAATTAGTCCAAAGAATCCACTTTAATCTGCCCACTAATCCAAACTATTCCACAGTAATCCATATTCTCTGGTGAGCCTTCTTCCGAAATCCTTGGGAGTCCTTTGAAATTATTGTGAAAGAGCAAAATTTGTCCGTTACGGTCCAGTCAGAACTCTTGAAGCGAATCCAAATCGGCCATTGAAACGCGCTCTTTGGTTTTCTCGAAGCACGAAGACTTGCTACGGACCGCCGTTTGGAATGCGCCACAAGTCAAGACCGCTCTTCGCAAGCGCTGCGCTTCGAGACGGTGCCGCATTTTATTTTATGCGGTCGCATATTTAGACAGCGGTCAAACTTGGCTTACTTGCTGTGCAAGCTGATATGATTCTGTTTGCTGGTTACAAATGAACCGAAATTTTAGGGATCTCTGTGCTTGGCCGCACGAGCCCGTGTTGCACACCAGCTTATTCTCGAGCCAGCTGCTGCCTTTTGTCTCCTAGCCTCTTCATTCCTAAGAAAAAAAAAGCTAACCTTGAGAAAGGGGTTTCAACAGTTTAGAGACAGTGCTACAATTATTTCCTGTTTCCTAGTTTTGTGCACCACGTTAGATATTACAATGGATATGCAAGAAGTGGTATCAAGCAACATTTGAGACGTGTGCGAATGATCATGTTTTCCTACTACAGTCCACTTGTTCGGCCATTTTGAACCATCGCTTCTTTGGACACTCTGGCAGATAAAAAAGTTCTGTAAATAAATTAGTTTGATGAAGTTTGGCTTAAACCGGATGGAAAGGCGCATCACCATGTTGCATTTGCTGTGTATTTGAATGTGAAGAAGAAAGGCCTCAACATATGCACACTCTCCTCCAATTTACTCAAACTTCGTCCACAGCGGCGCAAAATGTCGCCTATTTCGACCTTTTTCCAGTAACGGCTCCTTCATTACAGCATTTGTTCCGCCGCTTAATAAGTGTATATGTTTTACTTTATTGGTATTGCCTTTTTCCGCGTCGTAGCTGTCATGTTTCTGCCTCTTACAAGATGCAAAGATGAAAGGCAACATTTGCGAGTTGCTGATTGGCTGGCTTGGATATATTAACGCAAAAAAAATGCTTTGTACGTTGAGTAGCTTCACTTGAATATCATTTCGTTGTGGCTTCTCGGCGTCAGCACATATTCATGCACGGCGTCTTAGGTTAAAAGGTCGTACGCGCATGCTGCACGCAAAATTGGAGCAGCGTTTAATGTCGGGCGCGGCCTGTCGGAAGCCTCGGAAATGCCGTTTAGGAAACGGATAAATTAGTTACCTACGCATGCAGCTTATTTAATACTAGCTATAACAGATTGTTTAATCGGGAAGTTGGAGAGTGTGATGGAGATATGCGTGCCTGTAATATTTGAAGTTGAATGTCCGGCTGCCATCTTTGAGCATGAAATACGTTGGCCCCTGATCTTCTAAGAATTTTGTAGACGTTGAAAGATTGCACGTGCTGCCCAAGATTAAGAGGAAACGTGAAATTCTTGAGAAGGATTAAAACTCGGATTAAAACTGGCTGCATTTCTGCTAAGCAGTTTAAAAGCTTTCCGTGTGGTGCAGCCAGACGGCATTACTCGAATATTCGCACAGTCAACGAGGGAACATCTACAGGTTGTGAAATGTACCTTAAGTTTGGATGTTTCGGATATCTGCTGGACGTCCGAAAATCGCTGCAGTGCTTGCTATTTTTACTTCATCAGGCACTACAATGTAACTTCTGTGTACACCCTTGCCATGTCACAGCTGCGTTTCGGTGGCCCCCAGTCCATAAGAGGAGTTACATTCAAGCGATTTGTCAGGATTTAAAGTCCTCATATGCCGCATATAACTGAACGTGTTACAGTGCAGACTCTCAGCGCATTTCGCTTCGTCTAGACAACGCAAGGAATGTAACGTTAAGGACGCTAGGGGGGCACAGGCCACAGTTTAAAACCGGAAGCACTGAAATGTGGCAAGTCGGTGGTGTAGACTATAAACTCGTTTTTTTTTTAAATTAAATTAACGCGTGCGCCACCCCTTTTCTCAAACATCGGTACAGCTTTTGTAAAGAGTGATTGGACGAACCCAATTTGAGACCTGAAACAAAGTGAGAAATTAGATCGAAGTTACTGAGCTTTTTTTCTCATCGCGAAGTTTGCTGGACGTCTACGTGGTAGAAGATTATGACTAAGAATCTGTGGCGGTGTAACACACGGTATGAAATGACGCCACCGTCCACAGTTATCGGGTAGTGGCATATCAATATTCGCGTGAATTCGACCCGCACATTGGTGCTGTTAAACAACCCTTCACGACACAGGCAACTGGATGTATAGGACAGTGTCCGTTACACTCCTGCAAGTGTCTGCGGATGCGCTTCTTTGTCAGATGGCAGAGTGGAAAGAAGGAAATCCCCCTATACACTTTTAGTGGAGATGAGGGGAAGGAAACGGGGCAAAGGAAAGAGGTAGAGAGGGTGACAGGCTATGGGTCACCTTGTAGCTTGCGCGTCCACCCTGGCTGAGGGAGGTGGTCGGTTCGATGCCCACAGAAATGCACCATCGAAATCCACTGCGACTATCACTGCAGTCCTGGGCAAGTCCCGTTCACCTCTGGCTACGTGTCTGACTTTGCGAGGAAATAACAGGTTATGTCCGTGAAAAAAGATTTGCTATCGCACCTCTTCTAACGTTCATTCGCGTTACTCACTCGTAAATGTCCTTTGGCTTTTAGGTTTACTTTGCCGTGTCCACTCTGCGGAGTTTTACATCCAAGGCAGGTGAATATAATAAACAGTCGTGAGAAGTTCGATGTGGACGTACGTTAACGATTACTGCTCGGTCGTACCGAAGAGAGTCGGTTTGAACATTGTTTTCAAGCCCATATAGGGTACCCTGTTTGTTCTTGTTTGGCGGGGTGCAGAACAGCAATACTACCTCGTTTTAATTTATGCTCCTTATTGTGAAAACGACTAGAGTTGCCACTTGACCTGTTGCCATCTTGCCTGTCAGTCTAGCTTGCCGCTTGTGCCGTAAACAAAACAAAATGGAACCATGCACACAGTCTGGGTATGATATCTGGACGCCTGTCTTCTCGCGGTTACTTTTAGAGTTTTGAAATATACCTTCTAGCAATTTGTTTCTTTTACTCAAACTTTTACACAACGGTGGTCGCTGTAAGCACCTTAACAATATGAGAAATCACGCGTGGGGCACTGAGCAAGCAGAAGCTTGGCGCTCACACTCGCAGGTGCGCTCATTAACGACTTAGTTTCTTGTTCGTTTCTCAATTCTTCGCCATGTCTTGAGCCGCGCCTCCTAGCGGAAGGAAGCATAAACACACAAGAAAGCGGGACGCCGCGATCCTTCACTGCAGACGAGTGTGTGCTCGTTCCGGAAAGCAGCAGAGAGGGTAGACTGAGTGTTGTGTTTTGTCGAGAACAATACACGATGCGCCTCAAAAGTGACAACGAGCAAGGGCACTCCGTTTCGCGTTTTCCTGCATGGGGTTGGCCGGCGTGCGCACAGAATTATAAACTTCACGGGGAACGATTCTCGTTCTGGATATGTGCGCTATACTTATTTTGATGATATTTAAATAGAGATTTCAATGCACGAATGGTGCCCTTCCATACACGGGTAGTATTTTCCGCGTCTGTTTATTCGCTGTCCGCAACGACACAATACGCTGCCGCACAGTGTACGAAAGCGCGATACGTCACCATTGCCACCGATAAATTGATTCATGTGAACTGATTTCACCTTTGTTCCTTCGCTTTTTCTGTTTTCCTGGTCGAGTTGTCCACTTGGTCAACTTTCTGCCGGGTGACATCCGAAGGCCAATAACATTCATGCGAGTACTGTGCTGGCGTTCCTGCGCCCTCAATTAGTCGTTGCGACGGCTCAGTATATTGTCGTAGTACGACATTTGCTCATAGATGGAGCCATAGGTACTGAAGATTTCTCTCAGATGTAGTACCAGCAGAGCGACCAGTCACTATTAAAGCCACGTAAAGTATTGACGTGTGCTGAAGTTGATTCAGCTGGGTGCTAAACACACCAGACTCCAGCGATACGGTTGGTTATCTCGCCCACTGATTGAATAGTGGAAGATATTGGTACATTGCATAGCTAGTTCTCTAAAGAGCTCAGTCCCTCTTAGCGTTTAAGTTGCAGTAACTTCGCCGCACTTCGCAATACACTGTCCCGTAAATTTCATGTTAGTCATTATATCCCTCCGCGGATGGCGCTGCATTAAAGCGTGTCATGGTTCGGGGAGACTTGAGAGCAGCTAAATGGTCAAAGTAAATAATCTTCTCAAGAGCGCCAAAATCGCGCTAGGAATTACAAGCGAACCGAGTGTTTTTGCGGTTCACTCAAACCGCGCTTTTTGGAATCCATTTCAGACAGCTCCTCAGGAATCCAAGGGCGCGCTCGTTTTCAGTTTATATAACCTAATTGACAGTAATCCAATCAACACACACACACACACACACACACACACACACACACACACACACACACACACACACACACACACACACACACACACACACACACACACACACACACACACACACACACCACACACACACACACACACACACACACACACACAACACACACACACACACACACACACACACACACACACACACACACACACACACACACACACACACACACCACACACACACACACACACACACACACACACACACACACACACACACACACACACACACACACCGCGCACATGCACACGCACACAGAGAGAGAGAGAGAAATCCCACTTTCAGCCTTCAGTAAATGGAATGCTCTGATTGTGCATGCTCTTAGTTGGCCCTTTGTGTTGTATTTTGAAAGCGGTCTCTCACTTCCGAAGTCTGCATTCGCTGGCCGTGTTGCGCACTGGGAACTTCCCCTCTCCCCGTTAACGATTAGTCGGAGTGCCTCTGCGCCCCTCCTTTTACGCACTTAAGGGCCGACCATGACCCCTGATTCGGGGCAATGCTGATAAGATTAAACCTAGCAGACTCACCGATGCGAACTCAAATAAAAATGACGTTAACAGCGTTTGCTGCCGCTAATGGAAGAGGAAATAAAATGAAACACGGGGTGAGTTTTTCTGAGGTCGTGGCTGGGTGTACTATCGTGATTTCAAGGAACTTACAATGTTCGCTTAGAGTTGTTTTCTAGTGGCTTCGGAATATGGCGTGGAGCTGATATTAAAGTTAACGCTTAAGGACACCTTCTTAGTGCCAGTTAGCCGTTTCCAGCGATAAAGTATTTTAAGCCGACAACGGTAGCTTCGTCTTCGAACTTGTTAGAAGGCATTAAAATATAAAAAAAATGATTATTAAGTTCCTTTACGGTTCCACATTTCTATTCTAAAAGATATTCAACGAAAATTTTAACTTATTAGTATGCGCGTTAAAGCTGCAAAGAGCGCAAGGTATATTATAAGCAAAACGAGGGAGCCAACCGTAGACCACCTGCTTGACAACAACCTTATCAAAATGCTACAATCAGGATCAGAAATGTTTTCTTATTAATCCATAGTTTTATATCACATCTTTGATAAAAGACCGAGAGACCCCAGGACTTAGCACTGGGGTCGTGTGAGATGTCCATATTAAACCAACTGAGTCCTGCTAGTCTCATTTGGTTTAATTTTCTAAAATGCAGTGATCCTTATAAAGTACAAAATGAGTACAAATAAAGGCCAAACAAGAACTCATAACAATAAAAACAAACAGAGCAACAAAGACAAATTCGTTTAGTTTTTGCTATTCAGATCAGGCTGCAAGTGTTATAAGTGCCTGTTTGCATGAACGAAACGACGTATCTAATGTAACGTTTTGTGGTAACATAATTCACAAATTTGTAGCAAAGAGCGAAGGTGAGAACGGTCAGGAATTGTTTCGAATGGTTTGTGCGACTCAGTGGTGGATGAAATCGATAGGAATTCATACGCTACTGGTTGACTGGTAGGTTTTACAAAGGGACATCTGACCTCCGTCGATGTCTACACTCCTATTGCCTCCCATCGGCAGCTGTACCTTGCCCAACTTCGGCCCGATTTAGGAAAGCAGTTTTTCTCTGCTTATTTTTGTTGTCATTCCTCAGCTTCACAGTCGTCCGTCACGTCGACGTGCTGAGCGTATGCCCTCAGCGCAGGCACCTCCTCCCTTCGGCGTGTCAGTGGCGCTAGCGGGCTTCGAGGAAGACCCGACCCCGGTGACCTGCTGAGCAGCTCAGCCGGCTTGCCGTGCCGGGCCGCTCCCTCGCCAGCCGCAGACTGCCCCATCACTCATTGAGCCAGACAGTCACGTGACCGCGGAATCTGCGAGACCTGCTTTTTTTTTCATTTTTACTTCCTTTTTTTCATGTCCGTTTCCTCCTCGTTCTTTCTTTCTGTTCTTTTTTTTCCCGCGCATTCGTCGCAGACGGGCACAGCTGAATAGGAGAGCGTCGCGTGCTGTGGCGTTCTCTGCAACGCACTTCGAGACCCTCGAGACTGCACTCAATTTCTGCGGCGTCGTGCAATTGGCCTCACGGAGTGGGAAGTTCACGGTCGGGTTTCGCCTTTGCCAAGCTTTATCAAGGACGATTGCCGGCAAAACTCGCGCGGCTTTATCGGCAGGGCGCGGTCGTAGTAGGCATTCTTTCAATCAAAAGCAATGAGTGATTGATGGATGCGAATGATGCTGCGCGCTTTTGTGCCGTCTTGGTGTAGATTTGCGGTGTACTCCAAACCCTAGATTGTCGATGGGTGATCTATAGAAGTCGACTGCACGAGCCTTCACCTCCTGACTGACTGGCTGCATTATCCTTATATCGGGATGCTGGCTTTGATTCTGACTCTGGCTTCAACTTTCTTCCATGCTACAAAGCTTCTTAGTGAGGCGTACTTCTGCCTACCGCTTGGATCGCATTTGAGAATGGCGGAATATTATTACGTTCGCGGCGAAGTGGCTGTGGTAATTCCTTCTACGTTTTCTTCTCGCATCCTGTCTCCGGTTTCCTCCATGACCTCAGTGACAGCCTAAACGGACGCTGTACCAAAATACAATGCAACGCTGAAAAATAAATGGATGCAATTGAACTGAAACGATGACGTCGTCACGTGTCGCATTCCGCCTTGGTACTTGATCAACGAGAAATGTTTTAACGCATTCTTGGTTCTTTTGGCGTCAAGCAGGCATGGGCACGCGTGCAGTTTGGAACGCTCTAAAGTGCTATCAGCTTCAGCTCGTTGGTTTATTGGTAACGCACTTCTACATTCACTTAAAACACATCAAACTGGTGATGCGGTTTAAAGATTGTATTGATAATTCAGTGCGGCTTAATGCCTCGGAGCTTCAGATGACTTGTGAGGGACAACGTAGTGGAGAACTATGGTTAAATTTTACCCTCCTGGCGTTGTCTAACGTGCTCTGACATTGCACAGCCCACGGACATTTTGCAGTTTGCCGACATCCAATTAATGCGTCCCTCATAGCCTGAGTCGCTTTGGGACGTTAAACCCCCCAAAACCAATCCGTATATTGTCAATTTAATTCAAGAATATTTAATTTTAAGAGGTAAAGCAAGTAAAGGCAGCTATTCCTGAAGTAAGTGCGCCTGCAAACTGTACTACTTCAAACTAACACGCTCTCTCTTAAAGGAATCGCTCGAGACAATTCCCATCCATCATTCCATCGTTACTGTCCAGCGCGCTTAATTCGGAAACATTTCATCAGCGATCCTACATTTCTTTTTAAACGTCCCGAAAATAAAGGGGGACAGCGGGTGTGAGAATTCAAGGATGTGCCCATCTCTTTGAAACACCGCTAGAAGAGTCTCGAAGGGCATGGTCCTCTGCGCGATTAACATCTGCCATTTATACCTTTGCAGTTTGCATTCACGGGAAATAGTGCTGCGCCGCAACAATCACAAAGCCAGTATATTAATGTGACAGCATTAAGGAGCTCGTGTCGCAGAAAAGCCGGTCGTCGCTCCCAGCGAAAAATCCCTCCTCCTCCTCCTCCTAGCAATGTATGCAATTGCCCCAACAGATAGCGCGCGACGGCAGCGCAAGGAAAGGAAGGGACGCCTGTCACATATTTGTGTGGACAGCCCGGACAGGGCCGCAAGGGAAGGAAAATGAAACTAAAATTGATTTTAAGGAAAGGAAGTGACGCGTCTAACATATCTCTCGTTCGGGCGCAGAGGGGCCGTGCGGGCACGCGGGAATCACGCTGTGAGCGGCGAACAACGCAGCGCACATCCAAAGCGCGTTCACCCCGAATAATAATAATTGTTTTTTTGGGGGGAAAAGAAATGGCGCAGTATCTGTCTCATATATCATTGGACACCTGAACCGGGCCGTTAGGGAAGGGATAAGAGAGGGAGTGAAAGAAGAAAGGAAGAAGGAGGTGCCGTAGTGGAGGGCTCCGGAATAATTTCGACCACCTGGGGATCTTTAACGTGCACTGACATCGCACAGCACACTGGCGCCTTAGCGTTTTTCCTCCATAAAAACGCAGCCGCCGCGGTCGGGTTCGAACCCGGGAACTCCGGATCAGTAGTCGAGCGCCCTAACCACTGAGCCACCGCGGCGGGTCTCACCACGAAGCTAGTGACTTGCTGCCCGTTCGTTCGGCGCGGAAGCTATGCTGGCGTGCGTGGCATCAGGTTTGTCGAGAACGATGTGCCGACGAACTACGACTGCAACTTGAGTCCCGCGCCTTTCGGCAAGGCGCCTGGCAGCGCTTCTACGTGGTTTGCCGCTCCGCGCGTCCGTTTCACCGTACGTAGCAGAGCGATTTGTCTAACGGGCAAGGCGTCGCGCCGAACGGGCGATGGCGTTCCGTGGACTCCCTGGCAGTGTTGCAACACGCTGTCGCGTTCTACTCTTAAAGGCGAAGCTTAAGCGTCCTCTAATTTTTTTTTCTTCGTCCCCATCCGCCTGCTGCTTCGGAGCCGGGGACACGCTGATGTCGCCCATACCTGTTTTCTAAACAAGTAGCCCCGCCGCGGTGGCTCAGTGGTCACGGCGCTCGGCTACTGATCCGGACTTCCCGGGTTTGAACCCGACCGTGGCGGCTGCGTTTTATTGGAGGCAGAACGCTAAGGCGCCCGTCTGCTGTGCGATATCAGTGCACGTTAAAGATCCCCGGGCGGTCGAAATTATTCCGGAGCCCTCCACTACGCGCCTCTCTCTTCCTTTCTTCTTTCACTCCCTCCTTTATCCCTTCCCTTACGGCGCGGTTCAGGTGTCCAACGATATATGAGACAGATACTGCGCCATTTCCTTTCCCCAAAAAATCAATTATTGTTAATATTATTAACACACGCAAAAAATACACGTTATGCTATGCAACTTTTTAAACATTATTCGAAATGTGTGTCACATACTATTCGATGGTAGATTAGCTACGTTTCATCAAAGGCGTTTTGTAACGCTACAGAGTAGATCACGGGTTGTAGTCAAGCGGCGCTGGAGGAATGCTTACAGTACCGCATGCAAGAAGACGCCAAAGATGACGACTGGATCTACGAGCACAAGGCTGGAAGAGGAAGAAGCTGAAAACTCGCAGGGACTCTTTCTGGTTGACCAGTAAACTGCTTTTTTATCTTCAGCTCTCCTCGGGGTTCTACCGAGCCGTGACACTGGTGGAGGTGCTGGGTATTAATAGGACTCCTTCCGGCAGTTCACAGCGGGTCCCGGACATCAACAAGCCGCCTGTCCATCGCGCTAGCGGCCGCCATCTATAGGCTTTGCCCAGGAGTACAACCATCTGCAGGGCTGCAGGGCTACTCTTCGAACGTCAAAGTTTGCCAGGCCTCCGAAGCCATGGCACCTTCCACGCCTACGCCGGTGACTCTTCACAACACCAAGGTGCCAGAGTGCTCCCGCGGGAACGCGTTTGAAGATGTGGAAGACTGGCTCGACCAGTTCGAACGAGTGGCCAAGTTCAACCAGTGGAGCGCGGACCAGAAGCTTTGCAACGTTTATTTTGCCCTTCAGGATAATGATAGAACTTGGTTTGGAAACCACGAGGCGAGCTTGCCCACATGGAATGACTTCCGCCGCCAGCTAGTGGGCACTTTTGCCAGTCCTGGTCGACGAGAGAATGCGCTGCGCCTGCTTGAAGTGCGCGTCCTGAAGCCAAATGAAAGCGTAGCTATGTTTGCGGAAGACATGGCTCGACTTTTTCGCCGTGCCGACCCGGATATGACTGAGCAAAGGAAGCTATGACATCTCATGCATGGCGTCAAGGAGCAGGTGTTTGCCGGCTTGGTGCGCAACCCGCCTCAAACCGTCAGTAAGTTCTTCAAGGACACTACAGCTATAGAGCGAGCCCTCCAAGAACGGTGCCGTCAGTACGACCGACCCTTCAACGGTGTTCCAACGACTGCGGCGGCGCTCACTGCAACTGATAGGACCACTCTTCGAGAACTCATTCGAGGAATAGTCCTCGAGGAGCTGCAGCGAATTACTGCTACGAGCGTTCAGTCACGAGAGGCCGTGGCAACAGCCGTAAGGAAAGAGTTCCGGTACGCCCTCTCATCGTCTGCACCCAACAACGAGTCTCACCCAGTTGACAACGCGGCAGCCATTTGCGAACCTTACCACGTGCCGCAACCCGACATCAACACGGCCGTCATTACTGCGCCTTACTTCGAGCCGGAGCCGCAACCCGCGAGCTATGCGGCAGTCCTTCGTCGCCCGCCACCAGACCACGCCCCACCGAGCTCACCGAGCCGTCAGCAGACGCGATTCTTCCAGGGGCCTCAGTGGGCACCTCCCGGCCGCTCTCAACCGCGCCGAACTGACATGTGGCGCTTTTATGACAGCCGACCACTCTGCTTCTTCTGCGGACAACCTGGCCATGTGTATCGGTACTGCCGCTACAACCAAGAGGGGCAGGCCTTTCCGCCTGCTTCTGCTCGCCGCCATTTCGACGCTGGCCCTGCTCGAATCGTGGACCCGCAGCTCAGCAGAGAAGCCAACTCACCGGGCTTCCGCTGCCGCTCCCCATCTCCACAGCGTTATTCTTCGCCGACGCGTTGTAGCGACGCTGACGTTAGCAGACGGCAGACCCCGAGCCCTAGCCGGGGAAACTAAAAGCCGCAACCTCGCGAGGGCAGGTTGCAACTAGTCGAAGAGTTTCAAAGCCCTCACTACCGCCGGAACTACCTACCGCAACCCATGACTCTGACGCCGCTGTTCCCATTGACCAATTGATCATGCCGTGCTACCACCGAAAATACCGCCTATATTACCGCCGAACATGCCGCACCAGGTGAGCAGCCGCGACAACGAAACTGATAGCGCCGACCTTACCGCACTTCCGCCGCAAATGCCGAAAGAGACGAGCAACCCAGACGACGTTTGCGCTGACCTCGCCGTTTGCATTGATGGGCTGGAGGTACACGCTCTGATGGATACCGGGGCGGATTTTTCAATCATTAGCCAAAAACTGGCTGACAAGCTGCGCAAAGTAAAAACCGAATGGACTGGGCCAGTAATAAGAAGTGCTGGGGGTCAGCTACAGGCACCGACTGGGAAGTGCACTGCCCGCATAGGAACTGGAAACTCAGTGTTCATTGGCAGCTTCGTTATTCTCTCTGACTGTTGCGAAGACCTCATCTTGGGCATGGACTTTCTGCGCCTTCATGGGGCTGTAATAAGCTTTCGGTACAACGTCGTCGCCTTCACCAAAATCATGGAGACCTTGTTTATACGGAAGTACCACTGATGCCCTTACGCGTCTCCAATGAAGCGGTGACATTACCTCCGCGATCATGCTCTCTTGTTGAAGTGAAGTGCGACGTGGCGCATACCGGCGATGGCGTCGCCGAACGGGCCGTCACCCTGCTACTCAGCCGAGGCGTTTCTATAGCTCGAGGACTAGTAAGTTTGGCCAATGGGCACGCCGAAGTGCTGCTGACAAACTTCAGCGACGAGCGTCGGCAAATTCCGAAAGGCACAACTGTGGCCTTCTTCGATAGCGTCCCAAGTGACCAAGACTATTTCGTGCTGCAACTGGAAGGATCAGTGAGCAAGGCGCCCGCACCCATAGTCGATGTGAGCCCAAATCCGTCGTCTTCAGAACGGGAACGTCTTTTGGATGTCATAGATAACTTTCGAGACTGTTTGGTTCAGGATCGCGGATCGGCCAAACGCCTTTGACCAAACATCGAATTATCATGGATGACACGATTCGCCTGATTCGACAAAATCCTTACCGTGTGACTCCGAAAGAGCGCGAAGTCATTTAGCGTCAGGTGGCCGAAATGCTTAGAGACGACGTTATCCAGCCGTCACAGAGTCCCTGCCCCCCCGGGGTACCTGTTGAAAAAAAAGGACGGCAGCTTACGAATTTTCATTGACTACCGCAAACTCAACCAAGTGACCAAAAAAGACGTGTACCCTCTCCCTTGCATCAATAATTCCCTTGATCGGCTGCGAAATGCACGTTACTTCTCATCAATAGATTTGAAAAGTGGATATTGGCAAATCGAAGTAGGTTAGAAGGATCGGGAGAAAACAGCATTCGTCACTCCCGACGGATTGTATGGGTTTAAGAATCTTCCATTCGGTTTATGCTCGGCACCAGCAACATTTCTGAGGCTAATGGACAACTGTGCTCTCGGTACTCAAGTGGCAAACATGCTTGGTGTATCTTGACGACGTGATCGTGTTTTCGGCCACCTTCGAGGAGCATCTACGCCGCTTGCTAGCTGTCTTTCACGCCATACGATCTGCGGGCCTCACACTAAAACTTGAGAAGTGCCACTTCGGTTACGAGGAACTGCAATTTTTAGGAGACGTCGTTAGCCAAGAAGGTGTCCGGCCTCATCCCGAAAAGCTCTCCGCAGTCGCCAAGTTCCCTGCACCTACGGACAATAAGACGTTGCGGCGCTTCCTGGGGCTTTGCGCCTATTACCGTCAATTTATTGCTGGCTTCTCACGAATCGCCTGGCCATTAACTTCACTGACGCGTGACAACGCAGTCTTTCGCTGGGGTGAAAAAAGAGCGCCAAGCTTTTAATTAGATCCGGAGACGTCTACAGACGCCACCTGTCCTGGCGCACTTTGACGGCGACGCCCCTACCCTGCATCATACCGATGCGAGCAATGTGGGTTTAGGTGCTGTATTGGTGCAGCGCCAGGATGGTGTAGAAAAGTGATTGCTTATGTCAGCAGGACCCTGTATAAAGCAGAAGCGAACTACTCGGAAACAGAAAAAGCATGCCTTGCAGTGGTATGGGCGGTTATGAAATTCCGTCGTTACTTGTACGCTCGCCCCTTTGAAGTCATTAGCGACCATCACACTCTCTGTTGGCTGACGAACTTGAAGGACCCTTCAGGGAGACTCGCGCGTTGGAGCCTTCCGTTACAAGAGTTCGAAATGACGGTTATTTACTAATCCGGAAAGAAGCACGCGGATGCTGACTGCCTTTCATGAGCTCCGATCGAACCCTCCACCATGACCGATGAAGACACTACTTTTTTAGGAGTCATCGATGACGCGACTCTTTCCCAACAGCAGAGAGGACCAGGAATTGCTCCATCTTATTGATTTCTTGGAGAAGCGAACTACGGCTGTGCCTAAGATTTTCGCACGCAGCCACTCTTCATTATTTTTTCGCAACGACGTAATTTACCAGAACTTCCGTCCTGGGGGGAACAGTCATCTACTCGTCGTCCCAATAGCTCTCCGCACGGAAGTCTTGCTGCCCCGACGAGCCAACCGTCGGCCACTTAGGCTACACCCGCACGTTGGCTAGAATACAACGCGGATACTATAGGCCGAAACTGCCGGCGATAGTGAAGCACTATGTACCAGCGTGCGCAGACTGCCAACGTCGTAAACCATCCCCTGAAAAACCAGCCGGCCTACTCTACCCTCTTAAAGTGCCAAAGACACCTTTCAAGCAAGTTGGCATGGGCCTCCTCGGACCATTTCCGACGTCTACTGCCTGGAATAAATGGATAATTGTCGCCACCGATTATCTAACTCGCTACGCGGAGACAAAGGCTCTGCCCAGGGGTACCGCCGCCGAAGCAGCTCGGATCTTCGTTGAGAACATTGTCCTCAGGCATGGCGCACCGGCAGTCATTAGAACTGACCGGGGAACTCCATTTACGGCCGAGGTTTTGGAAACCGTTCTCCGCCTCAGCGATGCCAGTCATCGTAAAACGACGGCCTATCACCTTCAAACCAATGATTGACAGAACGCCTCAATAAGACCATCGCAGACATGCTCTGTATGTACGTCAACGTGGACCACAAGAATTGGCGTGAAATTCTTCCCTACGTCACGCTCGCCTACAATACGGCACAACAAGACACCACTTGCATGACGCCTGCCAGCCTTCTTCATGGCCGACCAGTGACAACTATGCTAGATGCCATGCTGCTCCCGAATGCCGACGGCGACTATGTCCGTCAGGACGCCGAGGATTCGCACAGCGCGCAGAGGAAGCACGACAACTAGCGCGTGTGCGCATCAGAACTCAGCAGGAGTATGATGCACGACGCTACAATCTTCGCCACAGACATGTCATATATGAACCTGGCGACAAGGTGTGGGTCTGGATGCCTAATCGCCGCCGTGGGCTCTCCGAAAAATTATTACGGCGATACTTCGGGCCCTATGTTGTGCTGAGACGTTTAACCGACGTACCGTACGAGGTGGTGCCAGGCAGGTTATCGACATCCACGCGATGCCAGCAACAAGTCGACGTCGTCCATGTTGTACGTATGAATCCGTACTACTCGGACCGATCTTGACCTCCTACTTCCTTTCCTTACCATCGAGACGATGCTTCCTGAGGAGGGGGGCAAATTACGCATGCAAGAAGACGCCAAAGATGACGACTGGATCTACGAGCGCAAGGCTGGAAGAGGAGGAAGCAGAAAACGCGCTGGGACTCTTTCTGGTTGACGAGTAAACCGTTTTTAATCTTCAGCTCTCCTCGGGTTCTACCGAGTCGTGACAATAGTGTGATGGTTGAATAAAAGTCATTGCCGGCGCGAATGGCTAGAGTGTACAAACACCGCGAAGAACCTAAGAGCTGCATCCCGTTTGTCTTTTCGTTGAAGACGTATGAATTATTCCATCCCTGGGAACTTCATTTTGAAAGCTGAGTAAAGGTCGCCTCGACAAGAGATAGCTTACATTTTGTTCCGAGTGGCTCGTTCATGAACCCCGCTCACGAGTGCACAAATTTCTCCGACAGCATTTGTGTGAGAGGCAGAGTATGCGTTTCTGATCTAAGACTGCTACTTTACGAAAACGCCAATGTAACTCTGCGCTTGTTTGCGCCATGAATGCAATTCAACTCGCGCTGTGTTATGGATGCTCCTGTGGTTGAAGGCGCTAATTGTTTCTTTGAAATAGTTCCTACTTTGAGCGCGTTCGTTTCTTTCGTTTATTTTTGTAGCACCGTTAGTTAGCGTACCTGCATGCTATAGTGCCACCTCTTTACTGCTCTGTTCGGCCTGCACTTGAAGGCAAAACTAAGTGAATTTGAGACGGTATTTCATCGTGACAGCAATGCGCATGTTGTCTCAAGCTCACGTCTGCTTCTGAAACGGTGCAGCTGCAGCCACTATGTGCTGTTTGAGTTTTCCTGGATAGTGAGCACGGCATGGAAGCGCTGCGACCCGCTTGTTTTTAAGAGCGCGCGCTGATGTACAAGTATGGTGTTCCGTCTTTGTGCTTCAAGTTATGGGCGCAAAACAGTGGTGAACTGGTTCGCCGTCTACCTGGTAGGTTTTGCATGGCTTCGAGTATCGGCGTACATCTGCAGCGGAAAAAGAATGGCACGAGTGAATCATGACCGGAGCGAAAAAATCGCGACACGCGGCGCTATTGTCGCCGAGCGCGCCGGTAGCGAGAGTGCCAGTCACATTCCATTTCCCAAAGCGGGGGTGGCCGGCAGAAAGCAGCCCACATACCGACGTTGGCCCACCGGACATCCAACATCTTGTACGAACGCTTGTGCATCTCTTATCGGCTGAATCATGCCGACGTGGTTTTGCACATAATTTCGTTCTTTTTTTTTTGCGCCGGCGTTTCCAGCAAATGTATTTCTATCGCAGTTTTCCTACAAAAAATTACTAGGCGTTGCACTGTAAAAAGTAACGTGTGGCAATGCCTACGTCACACGACAGGAGAAGTTTAAAAGCAGGTGTAGTTCGCATGAAATTTTCCAGAATGACATAAGGATACCGCGAATCGACAAGGCGACAAGGGTTCAGATCTTAACCCTTGTTCAAGTAGGTCGAAGGAGCGTTGCTGCGGAAGTTGGGTGCTCGCTTAGAAGCGTTACGTGCACTGGTCGGGCTTTTCTCCAAGAGGCAAGGAGTGAAGACGGCTCGAGATGGGCGCCCAAGACGGATCCCCGAAAAAGGCAGGTTGATTGTAGCCGCCGCCTGTTGCTTGTGCCCTTATGAGTATCGGCGTACGTACCAGGCCTCATGCAGGGCATTTTGAAGCGCTTGTTCAATAGCGGGTATAAGAATAAATGCTGCCATATTCTCCTTTCGGGATCGCTTTGTAAGGAGCACTGAATGTAGATTTTATGGGGTGGCATCCTCAACAGCTCGTAGCGAGTCAGTGCTGATATGCGGCGCAATTCTTCGAAGTCTTCTGCTCCAATTAATGTACAGAAATTAGTATTGGCAGTAGGTATTCAGTGTAGAGAAAGAGTGCGCCAGGGATTATGGGTCTTAGTTGCAATGTTTTGTGAAAAGCACTTAGAATTTGTCATGCGTATGTACTGAAATGACGAAGTCGGCATGATAGTTCAGTGGTTACATCGTGTTCTTCTGGCGATCTGAAAGATGCAGGTTCGATCCCGCCCTAAGCGGTCGCATTTTGATAGAGGCAAAATGCTAGAGGCGTGTGTACTATGCAATGTCAGTGCACGGTAAAAAATCGCAGGTGGCCGAAATAATTCCGCAGCCTTTCACTACAGCGTCTCTCATAGAGTGAATCACCATGAGTTTTTGAACCCCATAAAACCAAATCAAGAGATCAAGATTAGCTTTCCAGAATGGGATAGCCAGGATATGCCTTGCGTTGTAAAGCACATGTGTAGATATGGAGTGAGAATTTTTTTATTTCCTCTTATATTACTTTTTCCTTTGCGCTGTGCAGGTCAACATGCCCGGATGACTGACTGCAGACAACAGGTCGTAAGAATGTTTCTGAGGAAACTAGTCGGACCGTTACTTTCAACATTTATTTTAATGTGGTGCATTCTTACGGCGCATGTATTGCATATTCCCCAGCCTGAATAGCTTGAAAATAAACTAAATTTGTAAGGATATTGATCGTCGTGTCATTTGTGAAGACCTTGTGGTGAGCTTTTCAACGGTTTTATACTGTTGTAGACAGTCTATAGGTAATGGTCTAATAAAGCTTTAGTAGACAGAGGTCTATAGTCTGTCTATAGACAAAGGTCTATAGCATTGCCAGGCCACGTACCTATTGAATGTCTGTAGAGAGTCTGTAGACCTATGTCTAATGGACCATAGACTTTTGTCTATAGACTGCCTGTAGACAGAAATCTACAGGAAATGTATGACCACAAGCCTATAGACTGTCTATAGACTATAGACATCTGTCTATTATCAGTATACATTTGTCTATAGATAGTATACAGAGAGAAATCGATAGGAACTGCAAGTCTAAGTCTATAGATCGTCTAGACTATCTATAGACATGTATCTAGACACGTCTATAGACATGTGTCTGTATACGGTCTATAGACCTGTACACTTTCAGTAGACATTTGTCTATAGACAAGGCTACTAAATGTGTATGGCCATCAAAGTATACATTGTCTGTAGACTAGTCTATAGAAAATCTATGGAATTCATAGACTAAAGTCTATAGAAAAGCTATGGATTGTCTAAAAAAATTTTTGTAAGGGCTAGTACCATCAACGGTGACAAACATGGTGCCGCAGTCATGAGACAATGAAAATACGCACGCCGATGACATGTAAATGTGCTTTCATTCACGGTCTAAGATTATAAACAGATGTGCACACTTCTTTAGGATCTGAAAGTTCTCGTCATGGGTTAGGTTGCCTGGTAGCTGTAGAGAATGTCATCTATTAAGTATGCACGCAATCCTTATCCTTCGCTGAATTAAAGGCTCAGAACTGCAGTTTTTGGCCGGAGAAAGAAGTCTCTGTTGGAAGCAACGCCGTAATGCCAAGCCCCATAGTACAGTGACCAATGGTGGCTTTTCCAGTAAAAGTCAGAAGTTTCAGGAGTCTGTAGAGACAGCACTTATCTTTCGGTCTTACATTCTCCACAGGAGCACTTCTGCGCTCTCTCTGAGACAGGTGTCTCTGGTTTCATTCGTGTTCCCTTCATTTTTTAGAGAAAGTCACTGCGGAATAGACTATAATAGTTCTGTTAGAATGACATAGTATCTGGGCATCATTGAGGGCGATTATCACCTGGGGGCCCGGGGTTTTTCACGAAAGACCAAGAGTTCCGATTTACTCGGGAAGTAGTTTAAGCCAATGCTCCTGGCATGAGAATGGACGACATCTGTAGTGGTTTGAAGTGTCTCCTCAATCTGGCCAGAATTTCCTTTAGCAGTCCAGATGGTAATATCCGCGTACCGAGAATGTTCTGGTGGTAAATTTCTCCGAGCTTATGGTCCAGCGCAATGAGGGTCACGGTGAAAAACAACGGCGACAGGACCGCGCCTTGTGGGCGTGCTCAAAGGGAGTCAGGTCCAACCGTTTATGCGGCAGACGGCCGCATTCATCTGGTGGACTACAACTTTTGGCATCTCTCTTTAAGAGCTTGACGCATAGGAAAGGGGAGATGCAACCTGTCGCCTCATTCTGCGTGCGCAGCTCGTTATGTCCGTCGCCAGAGTTTCTCACAAGAAAGTTTAACAGTGTACCGGATGTATAGCTGAAAGGAAGCGTTACGTTTTCCCAGTAGCCAAAACTTCCACAGGCTGAATCGCAATGGCTCTCTTACAACTGCGTTCCGAAAATTAACTCGAGAATTCAAACTGCGTTTCCTATGGAAAGTGGACTGTGAGGCCGTGTGCGAAAGCGTAAGAACGTCTTGCACACAGAAACAAGTTAAGAACAGACGACAAACTTGGCACACAAAACGTGTGCAAAACTTAATTCGGCATCAGCTATCTTAGTCTCATACTCTACTAGTTTGCAACACGTCCGTTATAATGTTATGACTATGCCACGACTAAATAATGCAAGAAGCTTTCTCTCACGCCGTCAAATGTAACGTTACGTATAACTTCAATGAAAAGTATGTCATTACTAAAAAAGTGTAGAGAAAAGTAGGTGCCACGAACGATGCAGTGAAACACTGCAACCCCCGACCATCAAACAGATCGAGCAAGCCTTGTTTAACCCATCCGTTGCCGAGGCGACTCTTAACGAGGCTTGGAGGCTGGCTGTCGTTGAAACTCTCAGACGTTCCAGGCCAAACAACCGTTCACTCCGACCTCCTGTGCATAGGAAGCCCGGGGCTCATATGTGTCAGTCACCCGTGAAGTGTGACACAATTGGTTCCAAAAAGGATCCGTACGCGGTGTCCAGGACTGCAGGATACACACGACGGCCATCACGGCAACGATGAAGGACTGGTCGCTGAAACAGGCGACGGAAGTACGCACACCAGCTTCGGTGCTCGTGCGAAGACCGGGCGGCTTGGACATGGCAACCTGCGCAAAAGTGGCAGGTTGTGACAGTGCTAATTGCACCACTGGGTGAAAATGCACGTCTCTTCGTGAAGTGAATTAAACTCCACGCTTCATTTTAGGCGCAAAACCCAATGCAACCACACCTATGTGCTAAAACTCATGTGCGCACTTGCAGCACCGCCTTGTTCTAAGGGCTACAATTAATAGATGCTGTTTGGTGAGCTGTACGCAAGGAACCCAGAAAAAAATACGGATATGTACCGTCTTTCCCAAAAGTAACCGAGCAATGGGATTTGTTTTTTAGCTAAGAAGGGGAGCACTTATGGCATCTCTTAAGCTTTACATCTGTGTAAAGTAAGAAGAACCCTTGTAGTCACGTTTCGTCACTTTTATTGTACAGTGTCGCAGGGGTTCCATTATGTATACGCAGGAGAAGCAAACCCCATTGCCTGCTCTTTCTTCGTTATGCGTTAGCTTTATCTCTGGGCATTTCCAGACCACGTGAACCATGTCTGCTGTGTTTTTTCACCTTTAAATGTGCTTCTGTATGGTCGTGGGTACCACCAACTCAAGAGCAGAGGGTGTGGTCTCCAGATACTCCAGATACTTGCTCATAGGGGTCTCCAGATACTCACTTGCTCTTTGATTAGTGATCTGTCAGGGGCCATGTACGGACCCTCGCTATCCGAGCTGCACACCAAAAAGTGTGGCGGGAGTCACCCGCTTCCGCAAGGACTGTTTGGAACTAGTCTTTGGCCGACGGCGCAGCCAGTAGTAAGGTTGGCTGCAGCGGCGTCGTCTGCGCATTTCCTGCTGCGCAAGTCCGCTGCGACGGCCGCCAAGTACTGAGGGAGCAGCGGGAGTCTTCTCGTCCAGCTGCAAAAAGTGTGGCGTAACCCCGCCTCGCCTGAATTCTTTCCTTCCTCCATCATGGTCACTTCCAATAATTTTGCAGGCATGCTAGAAATGACTATAGCAATCAGCTTACAAGATTAAATTGATAAGGTTAAATATCTTTATTCGTCACACTAATATTATTCAGTCTTCAAATGAACTTCGTTGTCTAGTACAAGCTGTAGTATACTACAGCATTCACTCACTTTCGAGGACGCTGCTGTTGGTTGTTTTTGCATCGCTAGCAACTATGTTACTATGCATGTTGCAGCGTTTTGTCGCCCGGGCTGTCTTCTTTTCTGAAAAACTAGTGGTATATTTTTAGGTTCCATGTTTTCGAAAAATGATGCAGCTCTGACATTATTGCCCTGCGGGTTACTGCGAGAGCTCTGCATCCTAGAGTTCACGCAGCCGCCGCTCGAAGGCCCTTGAAACCTCGATCGAGTTGCGCGCTGCTCCGTTGAATCGATGGACTATTGACTCGATGGCCGTTGAAACCGCCCGTGCAGCACCGCTCAATGGCCTTTGAGTCAATAGACTACCGGTTCGAGGGCCTTTGATGTGCCCCTGTGACAGCGGTATAGCTCTTACACAGACGTGCACGGAGCGTCCGAGAAGCTTTTCTATAAGCGTTGGACGGCACCGATCGCACGTCCTACGCGATTACAACGAAGGTGGCACAGTGTGCGAGGCATGACGTGGCTGTTTTGGCGGACGTTTTCAAGGAGCCTCTGTTTGGACATCAAGTAAGAATATTGTGCATTGAAAAGCGGATAACATTGATCATTGCATTACTTTTCTCCTTGGGCTTTGCTGCGGAACAAATTAGCGCCAGCGCTTAGCGACGCTGTTATTCATGTCGCACTAATTGCGAGCTATTACGTCAGAAAGTGTCCCTTGCATAAGCTTCTAATACCTGGTGTCCAGGTCGAAGGGGATAAAGCGCCTTCTACTTACATCGGCGCAAACGACTTCAGCGCGTACTTCGAGCCGCCACTACACATACTGCCGCCTTAAAGGCATGGGTTCGCATCCAACTTAGACCTTCACCCTCCCGCGTTTTTTGTTTTGGTAATTTCAATAGCTATCTCGTGGCGTAGACTGACATGTGGACGGACAAAAATCTGCGGGCAAATTGAGGTTAAATAGTGGCCGTTAAATGCATTCCTGCATTAAAGGCGTAGCGGCATTCCAAGAAGTGGTTCACGAAATGCGCAGCGGCTTCGACGTACACATCAGCACTTTGATGATCCAATCCTTCCGACGGTTGGCGCAGCTAGCTCGTATGGTTTGCCCTACACGCACTACCTTTCCAACATTATTTCCAATGCAAACACTAGCATTTGACCTATGTAATTGTGGGTTGAGCAAATGAATGCACAAAAACAAGACTCTATCGGCACATGCCAGAACATGGACATAACTCAGAGATGGCTTCACAGTGAGACATCGTTGTAATGATAACCAGGGCGGAAAACCCTGTCATGTAATTCGGACGGCCCATGCACCCCCCTACGAATACGTAGTAAGAAACTTAGTCGGCCTGCACCTGCGTAAAGTGGTCGAGCAACGTGCCTAAGACAGAAAAAAAAATTGGGGTACACTTAAATTTATTACGGCTGCGATGCAACGGCGTGGCGCCACTTGCCTCCTGAGCGCGACAAACTTCCGGTGTGGTCACGTCACTTCCGATCTGGTGCCGCCACTTACGGTCATGTCATGAGTCGTGAGTGGTGGTATGAATCATACACACACATTGTTGAAACACACAGCACCCCTGCACCTCCATACACTTAAACGCCACTACCTACTACCCAGGCTCCTCCTGCCTTCACCTTCCACAAGGCTTCCCGGAGTTCATACCTTTAGTCGTTCAGTATTTTTCTTGCTTTTCCCTATTCTCCTAAGAAATCATCTTCCAAGGCAGAAGCGTCTGCTTTCCGTGATGTCATATTTTCATAGCGACCGTACTGGAATTTTCATCGCATAAAGCTGAGTGGCTCTCCTCAACACCATCCTGTTTTCCTAAGAGAACTTTGGAGCTCGGACTGAGTGCAGCAAAGAAGACCTCCTCGTGAGCTAGCACGAAGCCCAGCGGGCGAGTAGAGGCGCATTTGTCGCGAAAGGCGTGTCCCTCGCTTTGAGGGGGCCCCGTTTCGAAGACACCATTAGGATGACGGCTAGGGGCAAATGTAGCGCTTCATCGCCCGTGTGCTCTCCGTGCACCTGAAAGGCCTCAAGCTGTTCGACATTTTCCCGGAGCCCTCCACTACGACGCATCTTTGTCCTTTCTCTCACCGCGAGGTTATCGCTTCCGCTTAGGAATTTGACAGTTACTCCTTTCATTTCCTCAAAGCAGGTTTTAATTCTCGCTTTGCTGCCATGCAGTAGAGAGCGTTTTGTCTGCTAGTCCTGGGAGCGTTGTTGCAGGCGCCTTTTTGTAGCGATGGCTACATTACGGTAGCATTTCGAGCCTTCAGCGTGGCGGTAGCGGCGCCGCCACCGTGTGGCTGCACCGCCACGTTGTCACGTGGTTGGTCACGTGATGCGGAGCAGTTACCGGCGGCGCGGCGCCGTGGCTGATCACGTGGTTCGCACGTGGTTGGTCACGGGATCAAGTTTCACTCGGCCAGCTGTAGCTATCGCATCACTTCTGGTGTAACCAAAGCTAAACCACCGCCAATTTTTTTTTTCAGCTATTTTTTTTTTTTGGGGGGGGGGGGAGGCGCTTGAAGCCCTTTGTCCTCAAGAAATAAACCGAATATATGCCGCGTCTTCATAGCCTGGGTGTTGTGCGTTGCTGATAATTGTACATAGAACTGGAATTGCATTCATTCCATACGGTTAGGGGCCAAGAATTACTCTCCATCTGTGTAAGTGCGTCTCTTAAGATGAGCTTGAGCTATATATTCTGACACTATATTATTTTCAGTGTAGTACCCATGTCCAGACCGCTTGAAGTTTTGAGATAGAACCTTAGCAGTAGCAAGGAAGCGCCCTGTGGGGAAAAGAACAGGGCAATGTTTGCAGAATATAATAGGTCAAATTATAGCTCTGGAATAGCCTGGTTAGTTTGGCAAACACCAGAGATTAGAAGTGCTTTATTAAAGCGATAGCTTTAGGGAGCTCCGAGCTCGTGCCACAGGAGATCCGGCGTCGTTGACCGCAGTGAATAACCACAGAAAATTCCTAGAGAAGCAACCCAGGAGGTAGGCGAGCCATATAAGTCACGTGACCTTGCGGAATCATCACAACCTGCCCACCGTATTGAGAAGAAACTGGCCACCGTGGCGGGTGGCAGTTAAAATAATGATCAGTCGCGATAGATTGCTGAGAAGGGCAACCTGGATTGCACAAACCACACCGATGGCAGCACCTGCCATCGCAGGTCAGTGGCGCAAAGCTTAACCGCTGCAGCACTGCGCCATGAGTGGTATGAAGACTCCAGGGATCTATGAATCTTAAGTAAAGGATGCCCAATTCTGCATATATCGACATTAACCCGTTAGCTGTTGCGTCATACACCCTTAAAAAGGAGCTTAAAGGCCCTCTTTAATGTTTTTTTTACTATTTCTGGCTAATCATTACTCTGATTGCGATGTGAGAAGGTAGCAATATTCTCACAACATATAAACCCCACAATACATCACTATATAAAGCAGTCATGCTTTCATTACCACAAACTCTCTGCTAATGTAGCAGCAGAAGCTCGCCGGGCAATAATCAAGCTGCTACACGATTGCACCGCATTGGCTCTTGACCTCGCGCAGTTCCACAGAGGTTTCTCTTCCATAGCAATTTGTTTTGCAGACTTTTTGAAGCGAAAACCTTTACTACGCTAGGTAAAGCAGTTTTTGGGTAGGCAGCACAACGACCTCGAACGACCTCCAGCCCAACAAAGATAGCAGCGTATGACCATATGTGGTACAGTTATGTTGTCGAACCCTTCGCCGCTGACCTTTGCCCATGACCTTTAGTTGATCTTTGACATTGGGTGGCCTTCGGGTTGACCTTTGACCTTAAGAACATCCGATGCGGTGATGTGAAGCCACTTGATGACATTAGATGTGGGAGTCGTAAGACCATGTGATACCGCGTCATAGCCACTTGGTCGTGCGGCTACATATAAAACGGCTGTCGCGAGCGTGTAGCGGAGCTGCCATGGACGAGTCTCAGACGCTTAGCAGGCGTCCTTGCTTTTCGCTGAAAACCAGGGTTAGCTTATTTTTTATTCGACGACGTTTGACCACAGTGCACTCTAAATGAAAAAGAGATGTAACCGGTGCAATTTGCCTCGCCCTTTTTTGAGGGTGCTGTAAGACTCTAGATGGCTTCACGATATTTTATTAAGGACGTAGTCGTTCTCTGCGCTGTTGTTGGGGTGCTGGTGGTCTGAGTAAGTTGAAAGGCTGTCAGGATACGTGCAGCACTCAGGCAAGGGAATCGGGGACACTCTCACAAGGGGATGGTAAATGCAGTTGTGTCCGCACCGCTCCCCTGCCGGTTTTCCCACACACTATAGTTTAAACACAGACAAAATTCCACATTTGTACAGCCGTGCATATTAAGCGCAAAAAGAACATCTTTCGAAAAAAAGCGAATTTTTTTTCGGCCTCGCAACGGATTCGACCTAAGCGGGCAATGAGAGCGAGGTTTCTGTTTAAGTGCACGGACACGCATTGTTTAGATTGCACAGAATTGAAGAGAAACCATATTCTTAATGTAGCTGTCATCACAGCAGTTCTGGCTCATCGATTATCTAAAGCTGCTGATAAAATAACTTTGAAATTTCAAAAAATTTTCTTGTTGTCAACATTTTCGTTTTCTTCCTTTCTTTCTTTTTTCTATATGCTCAGAAAGCAGCATGGTCGGAAAGGCTTTGCAAAAATCTGCATGGGCTGTACGTTTACATGCTTCCACTTTTTTTTTTAAGTACCGTACTTTTTTCTACCTTTCGGGGGATTAAGTTTCTGTTTTTTATTCACACTACGATGGTCGTACACTGACGTTCATTGAAAGACTTCATATCTGGGGCCTCCGTGGTTTGGAAAATAAAGCTCTAATGCGCTTCAGGGCATGAAACTAATTATTTTAGGTTTCTTTCTAAATTAGAAGAGCAGTTTCACTTCTTCAATAGACGGGGTGTTCCTTATATGCATTCAATGAACATAATTTCATCGCTGTAGTCGCCATTACTGCACCGCTTTATCGCGCCGGGGCACGCGGGGTCACCGGCGCTCAGGCGTGATGGTTCTTTGCAGGGATTGCGCTTCTTTGCGGCTGCTGCACAAACGTGGAATGAATTCTTAATTTTATCGATCTATATCGCTTGCACTGAACATCACTGAAGAAATAAAATCACATGCTTTCCAAAATGTATGCTTCTGTCGCCGTGCAAGCAATGTAGATATTAATTGTTCAAATATAGTGCTCCCCGGTCAGTGTACAGGCGAGACACACGTCCGTGACCAGGAGACAGGGAGCCCGAAGGGGACCGTCCTGCCCCCCCCCCCCCGCTCCTTCTCTTCCTGTTCGCAGCGTTCCAACACCTCACATGCCGCGTTTCTAATTAAATGCTCCCCCCCCCGCAGAGGACAAAATTCCTGCATAGTGCTCGAGCAGAATGTAGAGGTTTTTCATTTCAAAATCACCAGCGATAGACTGGCAGACCGAGTGCCATCCTCGCCACGACTTCTCATCTCCTACACCGGTGCCTGTTCCCCGAACGACCGAGTGCTCTCTTTATTTCCATGGGTGAATACGTTGTGTTTTATCCCTAAAAATAAAACAAAGCTTGCCTTCTAATACTCGCGTGTGGAAGGCAATAACTGGGAGGTAGAATATAGATCGGTGATTTCTAGGCAATCTAATGACCACGACGGTGATAACGCCGAGTCACAAACCAGCGACAACTTCGCAAATACAAAGAGTAAGGCAGCGCTGCATAATGACCACCACACTGCGATACCGAAAATCGTATAACATTTTACTTCGCGCTGCACTCACTGCTGTGCTTACTCACTGCACGCTCTTCTCACTGCTCGTGCAGTGATTGCCGCGATTATGCAGATTTTTTTAAATGCGAAAGCATTTCTTGCCTCATGAGTGGTGGCCTGGGCAGCATTTGTCACCAAGGGCTGTGGACAGAGCGTGTCCGCATCAACTGTCGATCATCCAGTAAGACTATAATTATGATTTGTAATGATTAATAATGACATAATGGGAAATTTATGCGACCGAATTGCTAAATAAACTGTTATTTAAATAATGAAGCAATTAATATCGCTAATTACTCGCAAAATGGTGAATTACTAGTGACTCCTCCAGAATTGAACGAATAAAAATAATAATGAAAGCAATTTATTAACAATTTAAAACTAGTAAATAATTGAAATAACTAAATATTCTACTTTGAAGACCAAGTAATTGATATTTAAGTATCTAATTATGTTAATTATTTAAATCTGTAATTAAACTCGAAATGTTTTCGCATTTTCGCACGTAAGGAGACTTCAGTGCGCCTTAAATGTTTTTTTTGCGTGTTAGCGGATGTATACGAAGCAATGAACACCGGTATACATAATTTAACGAGCGGATCCTACACCGGGCTCTGCGGACTGCGCACAGTGTGCGTGCCACACGCGAGCCGACATATGAACACCCCAAGCAGCGGTCACAACTTAAGTCTGCAGTGAAACTCCGCCCACATTCAGGACCGCCGCACAGAATTCCTCTACGACAAAAAGGTAGTTTGTTGTTAAAACTTTTCGGTACTCAGTTTCAAACATCATGTGCAACGCTGTCAAAGCTAGCGCTCTTGTTAGCGCCGCCTGCATCAGCGATCAGAAAGTAGTGCGTTATTTGTGGTGACCGAAACGTAGTAAATACTTTGCCTATAGGCTTACCACAAGACACATTTGTCATGATCTTGATTAAATGTACAGTACACATTTGTCATGATCTTGATTAAATGTACAGTTATTGCTGACAACACGCTGTCGCTTTCTCGTGCCATAGACCACTCGGGCACAGAACAAGCGCGGAGTAACACGCCTCCCTTTATTCTCCCGTCCGGACTACTTCCGTGCCTTCCACAGTGTTGCACCTGATGTATGAAACGGAGTATAGTTGCCTAAAGACAGGCTAACCACAAGAAAAAAATATTGTAAGCTCTACAATTTTTATATTTGGCTTGTATAATAAATCCAAACTATAAAAAAGCTTATTCCGTTTATTGTTGTGATTGGCATGAATTGGCATGCGTATCTCCCACAACTGCTAGTTCGCGCCGAAAACAGGCGGTGCCTGCCCTTTCTTTCCTCACCCTAAGTTCTTCGCGCTTGGGTTCCTTGAAGCTTTCATCGAGGGCTACCATCACCCGGACTTCCCTCAACCTCGTGCTCATCGCCTCTTTGCGGATGCATAATCCCGAGCCGTCGCCCACATACCTTAGTTCCACAGAGGCCTCCATCATGGCCCGGCCGACTTCCCCGCTGATCGGTGGCCATCTTGTGATTCTTCTTCGCGGCGCATATCCCATGGTATATGCTTTTGTGGGACCCAGGTATGTGGGTGACGTACGTATTCCATGTACGACACACTATCAGCGAAGCGAAAGTACGAATGCGGTCCAGACTGAAAAACACGACACAAGGGAAGCAGATCATGGCATGGGACAACCGAATCAGCGGGACACCGTCAGGGCCCTTGGGGAATGACATATCACATCCCTGGGGGACGCCGGTTATCATACGAAGGCCACAGTGACCTATCAGTAAGCGATATGGGGTGACTATAGGAAAGTTTTTGAAAACAAAACAGAACTGACGAGACTGCCGAGACTCCCGAATACAATAAACATTTACACGGAAGCTGAAATTACATATAAATGAAACGGTTGACATGGCCTGGGTCTGTGCGCCAGTGCCGGAACTCAACGGCCAGCACACATACAACCTACCCGCAGGCTCAATTCTACACGCGAAATTGCTTGCCATATGGGGCGCCGTTAACACCATTACGACCACCAGAGGGATATTGCGGAACGGAGAACTGCAAATAATTATCGAATCTTAACTGACTCATACATAGCGATAGCAGAGCTGACAGCACCAATGACAGATAAGGCGGTGGTCAACGACATCAGGAAGAGGTTGAAGCCGATGCGAGACGTGGGAACAAACATATAAGTAGTATGGACACTGGGTCACACTGGCACTGACGAGGGAAGCGCAGCCACGCAAGTGTGTAGGCTTGAGCAAACGTTCAACGCCCAACACCCCAACCTCCTAGCGAACTCGGTAGATCAAAATTTGTACCAAAAACTGTACAATGAAGGCTTTCCCGGCCGAGCTCTTATGCACTACGTTCGGACCGAAAGGAGAGCAGGCGTCGCTTATCGGAAGGAACACCAGCGCCGGTGACTGACACTGCGGGACAGCTCATTCGGCCACAAGAAATCTTCTTAAACAAAGACATTGCAAACGCAGCGTACACCCCGCACATATTTCACAAGTGATCTGTTGCCATACATGGCGCACCTAAGCACAACAGATGCACCCACTTAGAAGAACACTGTGGAGCAGATCTACAACATCTTACAAGAACTTGCCCATCTTTTTCGAGTGGAAGACAAAAACTTCAGCACATACCACATGAAGACATGGCCACCCTAGCGGACAAGATACGACCAAGCACCCCAGAGCGCAACATGCCATCGCGGCATACGGTAGTGAGAGCGGCCTGTCTCGAGCAGTACTTGCCTTTTGCTGATGGACAACACTCAGCGCCTCCGCTCGGAGAGGAGAACATACCCACCGAGCGTGAAATCCCAACCAGGCTACTTGTTCCCGATGTCGATGAGAAGCATTCGAATCTGGAAATTCAAGAAAAACCAAACTTAAAGCAAATCGCATTTCGGTGCCTTCAAGAAGCCATTATGTTCGTTACACTGAGACAGCTTGTTTGCGCGCTAGTTTAGACAAACATGGGAGGATGGTGCACCACTGTCGATGTGCAAGAACTATTTCGCACCACGGTAGATTCACTGTGGCAGCAGAAAGATGACGGCGTGTGGAATTTATTCCTGGTCTTCTACAAAGTGGAGTTTTTGCGGGGCGGGGAACATGGCGACGTTCGTCTAAACGTGAGCCCCTCGTTTCACTATTATTTCGCTGTCGCTCGTCCACTATGTTCTGCGCTAAAAGCAGCACGAGTGGGCGGAATTGTTGTTTTGTCTCATATGGTTTGCACCGCTATACTTTACATGGTTGGCATTGAAATGGTCGACCATGACAAGGTGGCATGGTAACGGTTAGGCATGGTTGACATGGTAAGTTAGACATAGTTGATATGGTAATGAGATGCCATGACGAACAGGACGTATTTAAAGCACGATGATATTGAAGGAGCAACACGCAGAGCATATTGTTCACGGACTCAAGTTTGAGACACGGAAAGTGTAAGCAAAAAACTGTGATGAAAAAAAAAAAACAAGTCAACCCAACAAGTTGACTCCTGTGCAGAGCCATGCAAAAAAAAAAAATGCTGAAAGACTTGATTACAGTACGCGGCGAATACAAGCTTGTCTTCTGTTTAAGGTGAGCTAAGGCGCATGCGTTAGGCTACGCAGAGCAACGCAGAAAAGGTTCGTGCGGATGCTTTCTGCGGCGCCGAGCTGCACGGCAAGCAGTAAGAGAATGTGTCGAGTGGTTAGCGTTAGTTTTACCAGGCGCTCTTCTTTTACTTTTACGCTGAGGGATCTCTCCTGAGAGTGCCGAATAACTGAACAAGTGGCGAGACCAGGAGCGGCGACAAATTTCGCGTTGTCGTCAAACTTCCTTTTGTCTGCTATGGCATATTTCTTTTGTCTATGCGCCACGGAGACCAGGTACTGCGGAGAGCAGCCGAGAATTCCTACACCCGCTCTCTTCAAACGCTCTTACTCAAAAAGCCGTGACACAAGCCGTGCTGGAAGAGCTATCGTATACTGAGCAAACGTGCGTACTTTTTCTTGAAAGAATCAGTGGGAATGAAAGTCGCCATTTTATAAAACCATGCCCGTATCATGCAAATCATAAACATATTAAGTGCAAGGAAGTAAATGTATTACAAATCGCGGTTTCCGTAGTACTGTAAAACGATCATAAGTACATAATTGCTCCTCGTAGTTTTATGACACTTCATATGTGGTTTACGGGCACCCCGCAAGTATACTCGTAAATAGGTTTCACTCAGCATATCTAACTTGTACGTCATTTAAGGAAACAGGCAGCTTTGAATGCATGACAGTCCGGTCACGAAATTCCCTCCAAGAAGCCAGGGGTGCTATTTCACGGTCCAGTAGTTGTATGACGAATGGGCTTTTCGCGAAATCAAGATTCAGTCTTCACAGTATATATTTATTTATTTATTTATTTATTTAATTATTTATTATTTTTTTTATTTATTTATAGCCTCAGGTCTTACACAAAGCATTACTGAGGGAAGAAGCTGAAGAACACAAGCACCGCCTTTGAAAAGCTGCCTGGTTACGACACTACATCGAAAACAAAATACGAACCAGATAAATATTTATTATTTCTGTCGTTGCGATGTGAGGTTCAGTCCCAGGGCTTCCTCGCTTCTATGCGCCGCAGAAAATAGACATCCTCTCGGGTAATCTTGTCCAGCCAGCGGTAGTCAACACAGAAGAGACTGGAGCCATCTTTTTTCGTCACCACACACTCTAAACAGAAAGGATTAAAAAGGGAGTAAAATGTCCTCTAGGCACCCCCTTTTTAAAAGGTAGTGCGGTGACAGCAGGTGATGGTGTCAATCTGAGGAACGGCACAGCCATCGGCGACGACGTAGGTCATTACAGTGTCGAAGCCTTCGGCGTAGCATTCGCCGCGGAGAACAAAGGACAAGAGTGAAAATGGGTTGGGGACAGAGACTGTGCAGCTCCCGTCGCATATTGCGAGAACGGCGAAAGAGGGTACATAGAAGGCGTCGCGTATAGATCCGTGGCGGGAGTAAATAGGACAGGGCAGCCAAAGGCAGAGTCGCAAGTAACGGGAACAAGGGTGGAAGAAAAGGGGGAGATGCCTGTGTCTTCAGCCACGAGGAGCTCAGCGGTTGGGATATTGCCCAGTGAAGCGTCACAAAAGGGAGACAGCGCAATTCCTACAATTACTACACTGTAAGAAGAGCCGACTAAAATAGAGAGAAACGAGATGGGGCGTTTGCGACTGAAAAACTTAAAAAAGAAATAGAATTTCAGCGTCACACAAGAAAGCCTCCAGAACTAGGCGCATGTAACAAATGCCCCTAATTGTCACATTCCATCAAATGGCCAAGGTTGCCTGGAATATTTCATCCTTTTATGTCGCACTTTCACGAGTAAGACAACGACGCTTGTGAATAGTTTTCAAACAGCTGACTAATAAGCCACGTCCGCTAAGGGGGGCAGAGCAGCCAGGATGTGGAGCGCTTCAGAGTCGAATGACCTGATGAACCCAAGTAGATGAAAGAAGCCTCAACGGCGTCAACTGCAACTAGCTAGACTACTTGGTCTCCTTAAACAGCAAGCGTGCACAACATGGACAACGCGTCTGGGCATGCAGAAACCGTTGTACGAACTGTCACCGTCGATTAGAACAATTTTCTACAACGGCGACGACAACGGTTATGCTAATGACTGTAGCCCCCCGAAGGTTTCCTTAGAGCCGTCCGTGCCGCCCGAAAGCTCGGCGTCGCCGTGTGTTGCAATGTCGTTGACCTTGCCGTCTGCACGGCTTTGCGTGATGCCTTTGTGTCACGGCCCCTAACCGCGAAGGTTTTACGTGGCTCGACGCCCGGCTCCTCGTTGCGAAGGCCAGTGCGTGGGAACCCGGCCCCCGCCGCCACCCAGAACTTCGTTAAACAAAGAGCGCCCGCTCTGCGGAATCTGTTCAGACATGAAGCAAATAGGTCCTCACCAGATCACCCATATGGATTTTCTGTGATTATCGGGAGAGGCGCTGGAAACATGCCAAAATATCAGCATCGTGCAACCATCGACGTGAAGCATATTTGGCGTTTTTCGGCTTGTTGAATGCTTGCTTGGCTTGGCTTGGAGAAAGTTTATTGAGTTAAAAGATCAGTGGGGTTGGATCAGTGGCCCCATGACTGAGGACGACCTCTCCCATCCAATCCGCAAGCTTGGCTTGTTCTTGTCCGGCTCCCTCAGGAGCCGAAGCCAGGCCTCCTTTGAGGGAGCCGGTAGAAGGTCTTTGGGAGGTGAATTTTTCTTAGTCCCATAGGATGTGTTCCTCTGTTGCTATGTGACCGCTATGTAAGCAGTTAGGATCGATGGGTTGTTTGGTAATTTTAGACCGAAAAATGGGAGTCGTGACACTCCTAGTTTGGGCTCTACATGGGCTTCTGGCCTGTTTTCTGTTCCGACAAGGCACGGGTGAAGCGCAAGGTAAAGCTTCCGCGCTTCACGGAGGTGGTTGGTCATTTCCCTGTATGTGTAAGTTTTGATGGGGGACTCCGAGATCACTACCCGATCCTTCCCGGTTTTCTACAGAGCTCGAGAATATCGGCTCGCCTTCTCGTTTCCCGCATTTCCCTCGTGTGCAGGGGACCCAAATGATTTCTGCTCGGCTTGCTCTTTGGCTGCTTTTGATTAGTCCTGCGGCTGCAGAGCAAATCAGGCCTTTGTTGCAATTTTGAATTGTAATCTTGGAGTTGCTAATTATCGCGCCTACGCTGCCGTACATGAGAGCCAAGGCTATGGCTATACTTCGGCTTCTGTTGCTGAGGTGACTGTCGCTACTGCAAAGAACCTGGGCTGGTCTTCTAGCTGTCACTCGCACCACGGCGGTGAAGTATTTCTCTTCCTAAGCTCTGGCCGCGTCGACATGTATTGCAGCTGCAGCTGGGTCGCTACTGTATTTGTCTTCAATTCTTTGAGCACGGCTCGCTCTCATATAGCTCAATGCCTTTCTACTGTCATGTTTTTGGGACGGGGTAGGATTTTGATGTGATGTCTGATTACTTTCGTCAACGTCTCCCTGCAGCTAGAGTTTTACACCGGCTCTATCAACAGCCTTTATAGTAACATGCGGCCTGAACTGGAGGTTGCCTTAACATTTGTGCTTCCTTATACGCCTTTATCAGCTCTTCCAGTGTGTTCTAAATGCTAACGCTGGACACTGAACTTATCTATAAACCCACTAGGCGAAAAATATGCTTTCTTCCACATAGGAAGTGCGTACTATAATAAAGCCCTACATTCGAGGGTTGTTAAAGTTTTCGTTTCCAACCTACAAGTTTTTTATTTAATTATGGTATTTAAAAATATTGCATTCAAATAAATTCTTGGAACATGTTCTTTTCTTGCAGCGCGTTACTTTACGGTTACGAGAGGTGACGCACTGCCTCCTCGGGAAAGCTGTCGGCGACACCAACTTTAGATAGTAAACTGCACACTGGTTTAGATAGTACTCGTCCGACGAGAAACGCCCGTACTCTTCAGATGGTCCCGCATCTCGGGAAGCAGCCAGGAGGTCCGATGGCACGAGGTCTGTACCCTCCCGTACAGTTCGCAAAGGTGTACACTGGGACACCTGACAGCTGATGGAGTGCGATGCAGTAGGTTAGCTGTTGTGCGGCGTCTTGAGGTAAACAACTCTCCGAGTGAAGGCGCTGCGTCGTAACAGGTTTGCGGAGCCAAATTTGCGCAACAGATACTGAAGGCGAAACGCCAGTATACGAGAGGAAAAATCGTGGCATTACACATCGCCCTATAAGCGTAAAATTTTTTATTTCCAACTCTTGTAAGCGTGCATAACATTCTAAGAGACGCGGTTAAACCAGGTTTCAACCAAAATGACGCAGAATCTAGATGAACGCGGTCTGCAAGTGGCGACCCCGAAGTGAGCACTGTTTGGCTAGATTCATACTTCTCGCACCGCCTTTCCAAACGTGGCCCAGAGCTGTCCGTCCGGAAGTCAAGGCGGCAACAAGGGCTCAATTCTTTGAGGTGGGAATGGAACGGTCACGGTTCCCGCCCCTTCGAATAGTGAGGGACACCTGATCTCATTAATACTATAGCGCGCGTTTGGGGAAGCTGATAACGATAGAACTTCGCTAAACCGCGTCCGTTTTATTTACTGCTGCCTCTAACGTGACTTTAATACGGGTTCCATTATGGTTCCTGTCATTGAAAGTAGCTTACCATGAAGCAATAATCCGCACGCTTACGTAGTACCATCTAATCGCTGTTGCACAGCTGCAATCTGAATTAAGGCTTATGCTAAAAAATAATGTGTTATGCAAGGGATGGTAGCATTGCGCGTTTTTATTTCTTTAACTGCAGATGGTAATGCTGTAGGTGAAAACCTGTGCCATTGTCATGCTTTTTTTTTCTGGCTCGCAATGCGAGCAGTAGCGCACGTATGCTGTCCTGCAAACGAATTGCGACGACTGTTACTTTACATAGCTGGAAACATGCCTGTGATAGACATAAACTGTGACAGAAAGCGCTGTGAACCACCCATCCCACCATAGCAGGAAGCACAGTCAAAGTGGAAGAACGGTAGAACGAAACGTGACCGTCTCCAAAGCCACATCGGTTTCTCATGGATCGGCAGAGCATCGAACGCATCGATGCGCACTACGAAAACAGTCGAATAAACAGATGGCTCAGATGTGCTGCACCCCTACCCCCCTCCCGCTTCCCCTCCACCATCCCCCTCGAAATGTAACCAATAAATTCCATCCCAATAGCACCTGCACCGATCTTCGCGCATTCTCCCGAAGCCGACGGCCCTGCGCGACCATAGGTGACGCCATGGAATGCGGGCGAGGATACGGATACAGTGCATGCAGTGGTAATTCAGATCCTTACATCGCAAGTCTGTCGCAAGCCGTGACAAATACATGAAAAGCAGTTGCATGCAAAATGATGGGCAAAGCGTCACCTCACCGGTTACGAGAAGTGTAACTGCACAATGTCGCCGAGTGTTTGAGTTTCAAACAAAGGTATTCGATGCAGTAGCTATGCCGACGCATCGACGACAGATATTCACCTCTTTTTTATATATTTTTATCAGCATGTAAATTCTACTTTAGGCTCAAGATCTGCAGGCTCAATGGCGTGTGATCAAATACCAGCCGCGGCATCTACATTTCGATGGAGGCGAACTGAAAGAACGCCCCCCGTGTGCTGTGCGATGTCAGTGCACGTTAAAGAACCACAGGTGGTCGAAATTATTCCGGAGACCTCCACTACGGTGTCCCTCAGAGCCAATGTTCAGCTTTGGACGTTGAACCTTCTCTGAAAATACAGAGGTCATGAGAAGAGGAACGACATCACTGGACAAGACAAGTGCTCCTGTCGCCCCTTGCCTTCTCATGCGCTTTCAGTTCCCGTGCTGCTAGACCAGTTGGCACAACAGCCACGTACGTTGTACCCAATATATCAACCGATACCAAAACCTTCAGGTTCTTATGAGGCGCATCACACTGAATGCGTAGTCGTTAGCGTACACCCACAAGAAGACCGCATATTAATGAGTACATTTCAAAATGACCGCGAAAGCAACACTTTTGTGTGTCGTGCGCAGATGGCGCCCCGGAGCAGAAAAAAAAAAATATTGCTGTAGTCGGCCGTGGCCTCCGCGATAGCGCTCAACAACGTAGCCAATTGCGGAAGCCACGAGTGGGGAAAATAAACTTAAAGAGTGGCGTAGAGATGGCGCAAGCGAGTGCAAGCACCGGCTTTTTAAGTTTTATGCGCAGCCACTAGATGGCGACAGCCGCCAGCTAAGAAAACAGTTTTTTTATTGGCGGGTTTTTCAAATTGCCCGGTCGCGGCCTCTGGGAGCATAGAACGAAACAGCTGGGCTATCTCTAGACTGAGCAAAACGCAACAAAAATCAAGTAGTCAAGGAACGCCCCACGCCATTCCACACTTTCTGAAGCCGAGAAGAAAGCAAACGCTCTGCGGACCGCTGTTCTTTGTGCTTTATTCTGATTTGAGCTTCGATTCTTCGATATCGCTGTTTGCAAAGCGCACACCACAGTTGGAATTCTAGATACCTTTGTCGATGAAAAGTATATTTCGGAGTGTCATATTCGTAGATTTCCTTCGAATTCGGCTTTTGTTCTTTATTTTTTTACGCCGAAAGGTACAACAGCTTCTGGAGCACGCGCTCAATTGATGGCGGGGTCTTTGCCAGCGCCGTTACGAAACGAAAAGCTTACTGTTCATAAGCGCGTATAATGAGCTTTCTTCATGACTGCAGTTGATGAAAATGCATGGTTTGCATGACAACGCCAACCGCGACTGCCCCCTCCAAGAGCTGGCAATTAATACACCGCTTCGGGGGCTTGCTAGGCTTACTAGGCGTGACGGCGAAGCTCGTGAAGTCGCCGCTTTGCGCTGACGGCCCCAGCCGCATCCGGGCACCTCCACAGCCGTTGGTAATATTGCTATCACATTAGGTCGCTTGGTATCTTGTCACTATAAGAAGGCGTTCTCCTCTTCGCGAGCGCTATCAAAGATCGTTTCGTTTTCGCGCAGTGATTATCACCATAGATGTGAGAAATGAGAGAGAGAAATATTCTTTAAAAACGAATAACTGGACTTCATATGAAGCGGATGGCCATATTTAATAAGCGGGAAGCTTTAAACACCACAGATCGATTCAACATTGGTATTTCCAAAATTTCGAACTACGTACTATCGGGGACAATAGTCTCCAGGGCGCTGGGAAAGCGATTAGGGCACATAGCTGCGATGTGGGCCACTGAACACTGCATTGGGCTATCCCAAAATAAAGTATGGCAATCTGACCTTCGTTGTCAGAAGAATGAGCTCGAGCTGCCAGAAAACAACAGAGCTATTAGCTTTGTTTACCGCTCAAGCATCCTGGAGACCATCCTGCATATTACGTGTCATATATATGCATATACACGCCAAGAATAGCATTAGCGTGAGGCTACTTTTCGTTTATTAAATTTTCTACTGATTTTATTTGAAGCATTATGTACCCACATTGCTGTCGCTCAGATGGCCAGGTACAAATGCTTCCCCCGGATAAAACTCTTGCCCCTTCGCACTGAAATTTCGCCGAAACGGGGAATTTACCGGTGAGTTTTGTTCGTTACTGGCCTTTGGTTGAGGCACTAGCAAGACTAAATCGGAAGTCCTTCTTCTATCCGGCGAAACTGCACAAGGAAACATACAGTTTGCACACTTTCTACAGCGACGGCACCATTGGTGGATCAGTGGAAAACTCCCCCCAGTGCCGGCAGCGAAAGAGCAGAGGCAAAGCGGGAAAGAAATTTACCCCAGCATCGAGGGATTCCTTGAATCGTGTTCGAAAACAAAATCTGGCATTCGTTTTTGAGAAACGAACGACGTAATGATTCTTCGGAGCTATCCTGCGTAGTGTGGTCGGATCGCATGTTACCAAGCGTATCAAGGCGCCCAGCAACCAAAGTGAAAACTCAAGATTTCGCATCAATGACATCGTTGGAAGATATATCAGAAATTTCTGAAGTGGCTTGTGTCTAAATTGTAGTAAAAGCCTACAATGCTTCTCGAAATAAGCAACTGTCATTAATGTCATAGCTGCATGCAATTTATCAATTTCAGCAGTAATAACTAAGCTTCGTAGATAAAGCTAATAATTTTATTCAGCTGACAAAAATATAGGAAGCTAAATGTGCGAGCTTTTAGGCCACGTGCACGTAAACAAAGCTGAAAAAAAATGGTAGCGTACGATCAGGGAAAACGCCTGGCGTAATAATGATAAAGAACTGCGACTAAAGATGGAAGGCGAAGTCGGCCGCGAAAAGGCGTAATTAGAAAAACGTAGCTATATAGCTCGCCAGCCTGCTTCTAAGAACCGTCACCCAGCCGTGACGAACATCACACAGGCAGTCAACGCCGAACGAAAAGTTTTTCGGAGACCATTTATCGAAACTGTCGAGGTCAGGACGGAGGCTATGAATATGGTTTGAAATGAACTCACTAGCGATTGGGGTCTGTCGGGAACACATGGTGCGATATCTTGTTCCGCACAGACAGCAACAGCAGGAGGGAGTTATGATTTTTTTTTTGGTTGTGATCTAAACAGAAGCTGTCAAATTCTGCAGTGATAACGTTACAGGATGTCAGGCCCATCAAGTTTTCTTTGTTTAGACAACGGGCGAAGAGTGTAAATTGCAATCATCGTACGATAGAACAACATTATGACGTTTTTGCGGGTAGAAAAGAAGGGAACACAGCGAAATCAACCGAGCATAGAAGTCTGTAAAAGGCGTGCCTTTTCTCCTTCAGGGCGAGAAGAAAAAAACGCCGGTACCATCTTCAAAGAGTGGAGGCGAGGCGCTGATAGCGCTTATCCCATCCTCTGAAAGGGTGCTGAAAAAAGTTCGGAGAAAAAAAAAACGGAACTACGGGCCCACGGAATTTGTCTTCCGTATGTACACTTCCATGTGTACTAGGGTGAGTGTGTACATCTAGCTTCGTTTGTACTTTATAAATGATACTTGTTAAGGCTGTCTGCAGAAGGGAGTTCGTAAACTCTCTTCTACCCACTTTACTCTTTGCTGTCTTTCTTCCGCCTGCCTACAACTTTGTTCTTTCACTTTGTCGGCCGGTGTGTAATTGCCTACCGTGAATGAGACAGGATGATCAGCACCCGCTACCGGCTGATTTCGTTGGGGAAACAATATTACCTTGTTTACGCTATGCCACGTAAATCGCGACATTCAGTCCCGCCATTGCTCTGTAACGAGTTCATAGAGGCATCTATACTCGCGTGGTTCACACGATACAATCCTTTTTTCATATCCCTATCCGGAAAGCAATACCTCCTAGGCCCCGCTCACCTCGAGACCGGCCGTGAATGCCTCTGACGGGAAGACCGCCTGGTTGCCCAGTGGAAATTAAGACCCTCGCTCTGAAAACACTGCTCACCAGTGACAACTGTGAGGGTCCCGGTTTGTATCATATGGCTGGCCAGTGCTCGCGGTACCAATTAGTTGCGCTGTATCGGGGAGGAAGATTTCTGTGTCCACGGACTTTCCTTCTGTGCGCGAAAGGGGCATGGCCCCTCTCAACATCTCGAACATTTCCGGTGCTTAAGCTAACGGCTAAGGAAGAGGCATGCTGCTTTGTTAAACGACCTGTCTTACACGTCAGTTCCGGTCGCATGTTAGTTCCTTTGGGGCCACAATGATTCAAGATAATTTTTTAAGCAACATTGAGTGCGGGCATTTGCAGAAGCATGGAAGCAAGCTTTAAGTCGTCCAAGCGTGGATGAGGAGCACCCCTACATCGATGTAGAGGTTTGAATACTGTAGTACATGGCCAACATCCAGGCATGCGGTGGGGAGCCCGAGCATGTCGTCTTCAAGCACTGCATATATATCCTTAGTGTCACGAAAAAGCCCAACACGAACAGCAAAACTCCGGCCAACTTGAACATTTTCAGCCCTTTGGAAATGTCTGTGGTCATGACATGATTTTGGCGATATACATCTTTTTACTTTATTCTGTTCGTAATGGAACTTGGCGTACTGACATGAGTACTGTGGAAAACAAGAAGTATGAAGAAACAGTAAGAAGGATGTTTTGCCCTGATAACTTAAAATAGCAACCAAAAATTCTAAGAGACACTGAGGAAAAACTGAAATTGGCTTCTATTGATTGGTGGTCACTTCCGCCGAAAACTGAGTTGTTTACACGTTAGAAAACACCAAATAACAAAATACGTGTGTCGCCATCCAGTGGCCCATTTCGAAAGTAAACTGCGGCGGTGATCCCAGAGGCTATGCTACACCAAAAGGACGGCAACTATGGTCCTTCTAGGCGTAGACGTCACGAGTTTGAATGTAGTGGCGGAAAATTTTTAAACTGAATTTTCTCATCCAGAAATGGTTCGTTTGCTGCCTGACTAAAAATAACATACCCAGAGAGAGCTAAAGGATAAATTTTTACTGAGAACGGTTATTCTATACAGCTGGCATAAGTGTCCGTTTAATAATAAATCTAACCGGAATAAACACACTTCCCGCAGCGCGAGCAATGTGTGCCAGCCGTAGGGACCACTCCTGAAGAGCTTCATTTTGAAGCTCGAAAAGATCGTTCGGAATTTCGTGAAAGTTGTAGTTTGTTCGGCTGGGAAAGATGCATTTCTTTGAAATTGAAAAAGATTTTCCCTCTGCTCTTATTCAAACTTGGGACTCTGTGACGATGCAATACCCGAAAAGTGACGTAAACTGACGCAAACGTGGAACCCGTGACTGCTGGCGGTGAGCGATGCGGTCTAGCAGCAGCCAGCGTTACGATAGATCCTGATCCCGACAACGATGTTCTAGCAAAGAACTCCGCCCTGCGATTCAGCGACCTCAACCCCACACAGCGTGCGATGCTTCTTAGGACTGAGGCGGTGTGTCTGACAGGATAGTCTGAGCGCCGAGGAGTCTGCAGTGTCGGCAGCAAACCAAGCTACCGGTGCGGCAGCTGTTACCACCGAGCCACAGTTACGGTTGATGAGTAGAGACTGCTACGGACGTAGCAGTATCTGTCTCACATCTCAGCGGACACCTGAACCATGCCGTAAGGGAAGGGATAAAGGAGGGACTGAAAGAAGAGAGATTAAGTGCCGTAGTGGAGGGCTCTGAAATAATTTCGACCGCCTGGTGATCTCTAACGTGCACTGACATCGCACAGCACACGGGCGCCTTTGCGTTTCGCCTCCATCGAAGCGCGGCCGCCGTGTTGAGGTTCGAGCCCTGGAACTCCCGATCAGTAGCCGAGCGCCCTAACCACTGAGCCACCGCTGCGGGTCTACGTACAAGCATATATTTTAATTCTGTAATAATACTCCTCGTAGCGCTGGTTACGCCACCAAGCGTGTTGGTACGTTGACGAAGCGAATATGCCTAGCGGTGCGTTTGCTAACGTGGAGGCTCGTGCAGCATTAGCGAGCCACGGGTGTTTTCCTCGTCGCAGGTGCTTGCCGTGGCTTGAACTTTTGTCCGAGGAGCACTTAGAGAGGTACTTGGAGTCCCTCTGCAGCTCCGCACTTGTAAATCGAGGCGCGCCAAAAACGACACCATGCGGGCACTCTAAGCGCATAGTCTCAAAGCACCAAAACATGCCGAAACTAAGTTGGCCTCCTGTTGCGCCGCCAAACATAGGTTTTTAAAGCGACAGTGTTACAGCTAACGTTCAGAGGAAACGTCGTGCTCATTGTCACACTATTTCAGGATTGGTCGGCAGAGGTCGTGACGTACCACCACGGTCAGCCAATGTGAGCGAGTTATGACGTCAAACACGTAGAGTCGAGGCAAACGAAATTTTAGCAATTTATGAATTGAACCTTAAAATTACGATAATCTGGACCCCCGCACACGAATCAGTCCCAGGCAACGAGTTGGCACACGAGTTAGCCCGAGCTCTCAACTTGCGCGTAAAGCACAGAGCCACCCGACTGTCGGGACTGGATGAGCGCGCTCAAACCTACACTGAAATCGTCGAGCACTATAGAATTGCAAGACAGTCTCTGCCGCCACCGGGCCGAACTTTAAGCAACAGAGAGGCTGTCGCTTGGCGACACCTGCAAGCTGGGAATTTCCCAAATCCAGTCTGGTTGTTCCTCACGGGAATAGAAGATAGACCTGATGATAAATGTAAAATCTGGGGAGAAAGGCGCACTCTCAGGCCTCAGGAAAAATCGCGGACTAGGACGAACGGTTCTATAACTACCAAGGTTATTTGGAAGCTGTATAGCCTTCCTCTGTAGCCGTGTGGCTGCGCCTGGGTGGATGCCAATGAGTATTTTGCTTTCTTATTAGAGAGTTTTAGTAGAGCGAACGCAGGCATACGCAAATGCGCAGCGAATCCTATAAAACAGCGTGCTTCGTACTGCGCATGCGTCAACCGCTATTTCAAATTAAGCTTTAACGTACGTTTGCTTTACGTACACTGTTTTATGAACTTAGCGCGTGCTCTTGCTTACGCTAGGAAAAATAGCGTCGTCAAGATGGCGGCGCCCACGTCACCCGCTTCGGAGAGAATTCGTCATTGTTTTGTGTTTTCAGGCATATTCATTGCCTGTCACTGAAAAATGAATGCCTTTAAAATTCACTTCGCCTCCCCTCGCCGATAGCGGAACGAATGAAGTATAAACTTGCCAAATTTTCGATTCTGTGTAACGATTCCGCCTTTCTTAGCCTTAACAGGACACTGCCGACTGTGGATTGCCTTGACTTGGATGTTTACGCGAAAGCAGCCATAGACTTGCCAAATTTAGTTGTTTCGGCGGTAGCCAGAAGGGCCTGAAAGAACTCAACATGACGTTATTAAAGGGTCCCAGAAAGGAGGTCTCAATAGAGGTGCGATATTTCTGGGATGTCAAAAGACGACGGTTCATAATTATCCCACAGCGAGAACTATTTTAATGCGTTTTGTGGAAGCTGAGTTATAAGAAGACAAAATTTGAATTTCCGCGTCTTCGCGCCTTTCCCTCTCCTCTCGCACGCCAAAACGGCGGCGGTCCTCCGCCGGCCCCACTCACTCGGCCCCTCCCCTACCTCCGCCGGCTGCGGCGCGCGCGGAGTGATCGCTGCCGCGGCTGCGGTAGCGCGTGACGTCTGAAAGAATTTGGCGCAGTGAACCAATGATTACCCCCGGCTGCTGACGTCATTTGCAAGACGTGACGTCGTCTGCCAGGTTTTCGCGCAAAAACCCGGCACCGCGCGTCGTCGCGAGGTACGAAAGCGGGATTTTTTAAAAAAAATTATTGTCAATTTCGAGCTCGCTTTTGAGGTCTCGTACGGGGCATGAACGCTCGGTGGCCTGTACTCTACATAGTGCAAACCTTTTAAAGCCAAGCTGAAACACCCCTTTCTGTGGCCCTTTAAGGGGACAGGGCAGGTCCTATTCTTCCCATGCATTTTAGTCTATGTTTGTGACCTTTTTAAGAGCGTTAGCTCTTACTCATCACGTTTCGAGATTTCGTGAGGTCTGCTACCACCCTGAGATCACAGAGCCATTTGTGGCAGCAACTACTCATCACGTTTCGAGATTTCGTGGGGTCTCCTACCATGGATGGATGGATGGATAAGGCTGAACCCTTTAAATCGGGCGGTGGTTCAAGCCATCCAGCCATGACTTGTGAAATTTTACTGTTGTCCTGATTTTCGCCACCAATCAGATAACCTTCGCTTGGTTACTTCTAGCCGCTTAAGTCTACTTTCCCTTCACTACACTTAAACCCCAATGCCTTGGGTTTAAGCATACATCAGCCCCGCTGCTTTGCACTACATTGTGAAAGCTTTTACAGAAAAGTATCAAGTGTTTAGCCGTTTCCTCCTCCTCTCCATACGCAACGCACAACGTGTCTTTCTCGTGGTACCTGACTTTATATGTCTTAGTCCGCAAAACTCCCGTCCTGGCCTCAAACAGCAAAGAGCTTCCCCTACAATTATCATAGATATTTGAGATCCTGAGATCACAGTGACATCTGTGGCAGCAACCAGAAAACAGCCCATCTCGCATTGAGATTTGTAGCGCCATGTACAATAGCATTGTAGAAACAGCCATCTGCCGCTTGCCAATGATGACGTCGCGGTTTAATATGGTGGATAGAGGTGGAACTATAGGAGTATGACGTCAGGGGGCGAAATGGCGGCATTGTTTAGGTTTCTCGAATCCAAGATGGCAGCTAATAAAATTGGTTTCACCCTCCTTCCCCCTCACCAAAAAATATCCCAAAACGGGTTGGAAAACTGTCCTGCTGCGGGACCGCTATACATGTATGCATTCGCTGCTGCTGCTGCTGCTGACAGGAAGAAAAGGAAAGAGCACGGGCCTGCTCACTGGCTCAAGCCGAACCACGCTCGCCGCCACGTGCTGAAAGTAGGAGAGTTAAAGGATAGGAGAGCAAAGATATAAAGAAAAGGCGCGCGCTAATATGCCCCGGGCCGATCCCGGAGGCAGTGCAATACCGGGCCGACCCGTGCCAGAGTGCTTCAAGTACTCCGCCATATTCCAAAAAGAAGTTTAATATCTTGGGCCTAAGAACCCGCAGCAGATGTTATATCATAACCACCACCATAACCGTTGTATCCATTTGTTCGGCCTTATATACTCCGACAACAACGGGCACCAATCCGGGGACAGTTGTATACCGGATTTGGTAAGCAAATAAAACCCTATGGGTTGTGGTATAGAAATAAAACCGCAATTACATAAAGGTAAACATTGTGTACATACAGTTACTAATTGAAGCGTCTCCATATCGCACCGCAAGCAGAATTCTAGGCCCACCTTGATCCCCCCAAACGATGCAAATTCCGCTTGGGACGTATATTTAGGGGTTGCAACTCGACAATGGGGAGACGTGCATCGCAGTTTCTCTGATAGATGGCGCTAGGCGGCGATCATTCCGCTAGGCGGCGTGCGTGCACGCGTAGCCGAGCATGGTGGCAATCCACCCCGCTTTAAAGGGTATTATCGAGACGAGCGGCGCGTTCTTCGCTTTCTTCGTCTAGTAAAGCAAACAGCTAACGCTCGTTACTTCGTCTCTCAGACGGTGTCGGCCTTTCAACACTCAAGAGCTAGCTCAGCTGTTTCTCTTATGATCTGCTGGGGTTAGATCATTAACCTTGGTAGCACTGTAATCAACTTGAAGACTCGGCAGCCAACCTCAACTTGAATCAAAGTCAACTTGAAGACTTCGAAGCCAGCGTAGAGGATGAGGAGGTTGGTTTCTCGCAGGATGGAGCGAACGGACTTTGATTTAAATTCTTACTGCCCTGGCGTTGTTTGCCCAAAATGTCCATGCACCTGATCAGTGGCCTTTTAAGAAACATTAAAAGTAGAGATGCCTGGGAGGCCTTGCTGCGCAGCGAGTCCCACGCCGAACAGCAACAAGTCATCCGCCTGGCGACGGAAGCCGCGAAGAATGCCTGTAACTTCGCCTGTCTTTAGCCGCGGACGCCCCGTCCCATGAGCCTGCGTGCCAGGGCGGTGAGTAGGGGCCTCCTACATCGGTGGAAAATAAAGTTGTTCTTCGAGGGGCTGGTGGAATGCCTGCTGCGTAGCAGAGTTGGCGCGTCGCATCATGTGACAGGGTGCGCGACGGGGGGAGGGGGGAGAAGAGAAGACGGAAGCATGCGTATGGTGCTTGTGGTTCTGCGAAGGAGGGTTAAGTTACTAGTAATGCTGTCGCGCTCGCCTTCCTAACGTTGGTTAGGAATTTTCAATTTTTCTTTGACTTCCAACATTCAGATTGTCTTTTTTTCCGTCTTCTATGTGCGATAAGAGTGGGCTAGCTATTGCCAACCAAAACTTACTTCAGTATTCAAACGCTTAACTTTTATGCACGAAATCCGATGGATTTTCGCGGATTTCATCACCACTCTTGTACTTGCGATACTGGGCTGTGGCGGCGATACATGTATTTTAGTTATAACTCTTTTCTACCTCACAAGAGCTTTGTTTTCAGTAAGAGTGGTCTTTTTGTCGTTAGGAGCTGGTACTATAACGGTACAAGCCAATTTCAAATTCTCCTCACAGTCCATTTAACATTTTTAAGCGCCGTAGCACAATATTAATCTGTTGCTTTTAAAACGGCAACAAATAATTTATAGAGCGGTAGCTTAGTACGATTACGAAAATTCCACTACCATCGCTTCTTTTTCAGGCAATACGGGACTAATTACTCATTGACCACTGTTTTTCAGGCACGTTCCCAACAGCTGAATGCGTCACCAGAGCGCCCTGAGAGGCCGGCGCTTGCTGAGAATATTGCAGCACTGGTCTAGCTATGCAGTCTCGTCGTCCTTGCAAGTCCGCCCAGCACGTTTGTTTCCGAGCGGTTTTTCACGTGCCCCTCCATTTTCCCGGCTTCCGGTCGTCATGCGTGTTTGAGCCGTGACTGCAAAAAAACTCCCTCCGTACGCGCTGCGCGCCCCATCATTTTCTCCTCGCGTCTGTTCCTCGAAAAGGTATAACCAACGATAGCCGGAGTTGCCTCAACACCTGTCCTTCAAGCAGGCCATCGTTAAAGCCACCGTGGCCGACGTCGCAACGCGTTTCCAGGTACAAAAGAACGGGAAGCTGACAACCAGCGGCTGGCGCGCTTTGTTAGGAGGTTTGCCTTTTTTTTGTGAGCGTTGCCACTTAAAGTGGACATTCCCCGCGTGGTGTTTTCGTTTTTCTGTCTGTCTGACATTATTTTTTCTTTTTCTCTGCCCACACTAATATATGTCTGTCTGTCTAGTATTCTTTGTGGCAGGCTGCTCACCGGGTGACGGACAACCTGCCACCTACATACCAGGTTGTCGTCAACCTGTACAGGTGTGTGTGTGTGTGTGTGTGTGTGTGTGTGTGTGTGTGTGTCTGTAGTATTCTTTGCGGTAGGCTGCTCACCGGGTGATGGGCAACCTGCCACCTACATCTCAGGTTGTGGTCAACCTGTACAGGTGTGTGTGTGTGTGTGTGTGTGTGTGTGTGTGTGTGTGTGTGTGTGTGTGTGTGTGTGTGTGTGTGTGTGTGTGTGTGTGTGTGTGTGTGTGTGTGTGTGTGTGTGTGTGTGTGTGTGTGTGTGTGTGTGTGTGTGTGTTTTGGGGGTAGGCTGCCCACCGGGTGACAGGCAACCTGCCACCTACACCCCAGGTTATAGTCAACCTGTACAGGTGTGTGTGTTTGTGTGTCTGTAGTATTCTTTGTGGTAAGCTGCCCACCGGGTAATGGGCAACCTGCCACCTACATGCCAGGTTGCGGGACACCTGTCCAGGTGTGTGTGTGTGTGTGCGTGTGATATGTGTGCATGTATAATATGTGATATGTGTGATATGCCTAGCACACCGTGGTAGGTGGCAGTTCAATAAATCACAAGAGGTTGCTCGGGAACAGCAGCTTGGGTGCCTACCCAACACCCTCTGCACAAGTTTTGTCCAGGAGGTGTTGGCCCACCCAACCCAAGCAACCCAAGTCTCACCGATGGCAGCACTTGCCATGGCAGAGCAGTGGTGCATCTCTTAACCGCTGTACTGACATGAAGACTCCCAGTGGTCTGGGACTGTAATGTAGAGAATGACCCATTCCGCATGTGTGGGCATTACCCCATTATCGCTATCCGAGCAACTGCCTTCCGTAAACATTGGATCTGAACGCCAAAACCGAAGTGAAAGCCGGTGTGCTAGCGCACCTAATTCGCATTAGGCCTAACTCCGCAAATCGGTCATCATATTTTTTTTTCCGGAGTTATCTGGGGAGCCGTTCTTCTCAGTAGAAACGGGACTCTACGCATGCTAATTATAGCGTCTTTTTCTTTAATATATTTTTGATAGCTGCCTGTGCAGTCAGGCAGATGAGTAGCCGTTGTAGGAGTTGAGGAAGAATTGGACACATAAGAATCGGATGTATTTACTCGCGATGCTGCAAGGGAATAGTTTAGTTCCCCCCCTTCAGACTGCGCCAGTTGCAATCTCCTTCAGGCGGCGATGAGAGGAAATACCTCGTTGATCATGAAATCCGGGTTTCTTGATGACCCGGTGGTTCTAACTCGCCAACATTCACGTTACTCGAGGAAAGGAGAAGGTTAACTATTTATTTACAACATACATAAACCAAGAAGAAACAAGCACGGAGAAAACTATTTACAACATGTCTAAACCGTTGATCAGACGAATTCAGCCCCGGTTAAACCCAGAGCGCTTACTTTTAAACCCTCTGTCTCCGCCCTTAGCGGGGACAGCAACCAATTAGATTACAAGCGACCCACCTCACCAATTAGTGGTTAGGGATAGGGGAATAAGGTTTCCGCCAACTAATCACAGATTGGGGAAAGAGTACTGATTAAACGATGGTCGGGGAAAGGAAAGCCAGAACTCTGTAATTCCCTCGACCAGCCAAATATTTGGGAAAGGAGAGGTTGCAGCCAAACACACAAACAGCACAAACGCGACTACCATTTCCCACGGCACCCACGGCTCCACAGTTACTACATTCCTAACATTGCCATGTTTTCTCTTTTGCACACGTGCATGCACGACAAACATGTGCCGAAGAGACGATCACTCAAGCTGTTTACAGAAAAAAAAAGAAGACAGTCTTTTACGGGAAGAATGCGCTTAATGGCCACTCGGCTTCTACCCAGCCGTATCTCGTGCATTCCCGAAGCCTCAGCAACCCCTTGACGCCGCACACATGTCGCCAGCTGTACCTGCCTAAACTTCTTCGAGATGGGTTATGCCAGCGACATCGCGAAGTAAAAAAGGACGTCCGCTGCCAGAAGGAGAGGCAGGAGCGGGACGCCGGGTCCTTTTGTTGCCGACGCGCTGTTCCCAATCCATCCACTTCCGACCCCACTTGTGCGGCATTCCTCGCGAACACGAGACCGACAGGTGCCCGGAAAGGTCAGCGAACTTCACAAGCATCTTAGCGCCGAATCACGCTGCATGATCACCTAACAATGCTTTTTCTTTTGTCCTTGAATGGTGCAGGAATTAGCGCGTTTTCCTCCCAGTACACTACTGAAGTCTGTACGGGCTATAGTGTTGACATGGAGTGCGAGATTGCCAAGCCGCGTGCCATGTTAGAAACAAATTTTGATCATAAAGGAACAAACACAGGCGACGCGTAGCCTGAAAACAGAAGCAAAACGACAATGTGCGCCGAAACGAAAGCAACCAGCAAACGCAATCCCGTCTCGAAAGCCCCAAGGCCGCAGCCTTCAAACCTATTACCCTCGCGCCCGATGGTGCCACGGAGGGCACTCTTACGCAAGAGTTGCTTCGCTACGTCCATTTTTGCCGCTTTTACTGTATACTTTTATGCACGCTACTGCGCTTTCGGCGAACTGGGTTGAAGTGAACAACTTTTTAAACCCGTTTAATTAGTTGGTGAACCCCTGAAGTGATTAACCAGTCAGTATATCAATCGATGTTTCAAACAATAAATTAACGGCTTAAAGTTTTGCATTAAAAATTCGAGAGGATGTATATGTGCTGTCTGGCACCTTTTTGCAACGAAATTAACGATTGTTTCTCGTAATATCGTGCTCCTCTCTACCGCATCATCAGGGAAGCTTTATATTTTTTTTTGGCTTTGTCATTGTCTGGTACAAAGCCCTCTCTAGGATAAGTCACGCAGACAGCGCACAAGAAAAAAACAAATGAACAACTTCACATTAAACGCAACATGGTAAATGGCGAGTTAGCGTTTACGGATAATGAAAAAGTACTGGGATTTCTCAAATAGATTCCTCTGTTTTATTGTAATCTTTCCCATAGTATGAAGCTGGTTTCCCGATAGTCACCGCATAGTGGGCCGACTATTTGGTCCACATAGGAAAAGAACTGCATACGCGGCACGCAGACGACAGATGAGGCATAGTGCCTATTTAGCTGCCGCCGCTGCCGACTGTCAAGTTTCAGGAAGAAGGAATCGCACTCATTGTTCACATTACCTCTCCCAGGCATAGCATGTGAAACTTGCATCGGGTGGGTCCTGGCTGGTTTCACGGCGAGAATTTGGGAATTTTAGTACAGCGGAGACATACATACGTACACTTATACCAGACCAGCTTGCGGTCTGCTCCACATGCGCAGAGACCATGTGGGGCGCTCAGTCATCCGCTGTGCATGGCCAGGGTGCCCAGCAGGTTCGGTACACTATACCTCTAATTTTGGGATAGAGAGAGAGAGAGAGAGACGGAGAGGCAGGGAGATTAACTAGGCAGCGCCCGGTGTGCTACCCTACACGTGGGAAGGGGAACGGAGGGAGAGATAGAAAAGGGAGAGAACAAAGGGATATGATCACTTTGGATAGCGCTAGTGAAGGTGTAACGATCTACCAAATCACTTTATTGATCAGTTATTCTCGCGCATTTTCTCCGCTTCTTACGCACTGACGTCCTCTATAAATTTTAATTCCATTCTCCTGCTGCTCCATCTGTCTTTTGGGTTGTGCCGGTCCACCACTAAGCATGATCTTTCTTACTTCCGTTCATTCCCATTGTGCCTCTCCACGAACATCTGCACTCTTAACTATATTAAGAAACTTATGCAAATTTAATAATTCGCAGCGCCTCAGCCAGAAGGTATCCTAACGTCGACTGTATATGTTCTTCCCTACTTGATTAATCGGTCGACTTCATAGGCAATGTCGAAGCTAGTATACCGGAAAAAAGTTTCCTAAAGGCCGCTACTGAGTCGTCACACAGGTGCGCCTCTTCGGAAACGTTCCTAAACGTATTGAACCCATCTGCCTTCCTTGCACAGGGTTTACAAGCGCGTACTAGCCTTGGCTGGTACATGCTCACTCGAATTTTGGGTCTGGTTCAGACGTCAGCACTGGAACTCATGGTTGTTGTCCAAGGCAAAGTTCCTCGCCATGACTTCAAGCGAAAAGCATGAAAATGACACAGTACCAATAATTTTAGTCCGCCTACGGTGTTTGTTGAAGCCGGGTGAGATTTGATCATGTGCTCGACAGTGCGCACGAAGAAAATAATCCCAGTGAAAAACTCTCTTGCAACAAAAGCTTTTCGTATTGTTCAGCCGTTTAACGAAACGCACTATCGTACTGCCCCTATTAGCCTCGGTGATTGGCTTCTGTGCATAACCACTGCCCATCGTTGAAAGATGCACGGGGCAATGATGCACTTTGACAATGAACAATCGCGCTGCTGATTGGTTGGCCGGAACCGTAGCTTCCACTTCTGTTCCAATTAGTTGTGAGACTGAAATCGTCTTCCATCATCAACACCATTACATACATGGCAGGTCCAAAGCCCCTTCCATTGATCGCCAACTGAGCCTTTCCGATGCTAGCCGTCATCGTTATATCACAGCACATCTGATCCTGTCTTACCTCAGCCTAGTCTTCCGCCGCCCCCTACTACGTGTTTCTTGCCACAGCGTCTGCTCGGTTAACCTACAAGACTACCGGCTATCTGCTCTGCTCGGCCCGCCCAGGTCCATTTGCTCTACTCGGTTTCAGCGAGGGTGCCATTAACTCGGATTCGCTCTTTATCGAGTTCTCGACGCTGTTCTCCGAGTACAGAACACAGGAAAGAAAAGTTACTTCTGACGCCGCCAGCCGGCGCTGCTCGTAACGCTGGCAGCGCCACACTGAGGCCCGTGTACTCCCCTCCGTACAGGCCTGACTGTGCCTCAATTGTCCCCTGTTGCGTGGCTCGCTGCACGCATGATCGGCCGCCTTCCTTCTCACAAGTCAGTCAGCGCCGCGGCGTCCTTCGGCACACCTCCTCAATGGGCTTCGGGCGGCCTTGCAACGCTCACAAATGACTCGAGGCGCGCTCGGCGCCGGCGCAACAATGAAAGCTCAGCGACGACTTCACGCTTGAGCTGGCGTTGTCGCTTCCCGCTGCTGCGGAGAGCGGGATGCGGAGAGCGGGCTGTTTGACAATCGCGGATTCCTTCGCCTGTCACCGACCGATGCGGTCGACGGCTTCGGCCCGCCGTTCTCTGTCGAAGCGAAAACCCGTTCCTCCCGCGCTGGTGAGACTGACGGACGGGCCAAGGACGAACCGCAGTGGCGAGTCCGACCAGGTGTGCAGCTTATCGGGACAGTTGGTTGGTAAAAACGTCAGCTATGAAATACCACTTATTGAACGTGGATGTAAAACACACTTTCAAGGAACTTGAAAAGAAGCGATGATTTCTTAATTATGTATGCCAACGCGCCAGTTTTTGTTCAATAGAGTGTATGAAGACTCAGGATGAATTGTTTGGTTTATGGTTTGGTTTATAAGGGTTTAGCGTCCCAAAGCGACTAAAGCTATGAGAGACGCCGTAGTGAAGGGCTCCGGAAATTTCGACCACCTGGGGTTCTTTAACGTGCACTGACATCGCACAGCACACGGGCCTCTAGAATTTCGCCTCCATCGAAATTCGACCTCCGCGGCTGGGATCGAACCCGCGTCTTTCGGGCCAGCAGCTCAGGATGAATTGTGTCACATTAATAAGTTGTCAAGTGGATATGAAGATTTTTTCGTAGTCTGAGCAACGTACGAGATCGAAGGCGTATAAGGCGACCTACAAAGTCTTCTCTCCACAGGTATTTCAGGAATATCGTTTTCACAACACCGGTGGGATTACGACTAGGAGATAGGTGTTATGCTAGTGAGAACAAACAAGACTATTTATTCTATTTAGCGACTCAACGTCATCGTTATATGCATTCGGCTTATATGTACTATCGTCAGGAAACCAAAGCTAGTAAAATGATCTACTTCCTCTGCCGTTGAGACACTCTCCATCATTGACTGCGTCCCTTATACCGCATTTCCCACCGGTCGCCTGTGCAATGCAAGGAAGTTAACAATTAATTTCGAGACAACCGCGATCAGGTTGAAACGCGGAGAGATCCCTATAAAAAAGCTCAACCACGTCACACAATCAATCGATACCACTGTCTTAATGCGCCTAAGGCTTCGGCAGCACGCGCCTCAATGGAACATTGACCTTTTATGGCTAAAGCTGAATTTAACAGAGTGAATTCGGCGTACTTTCATACGTGTCTTTCCGTTTATACCGAAAACTCTCCTTATTCGCCAGCTCTAGAAATTAATCTGTGTATAGTGTATTTTGGGCATCACATTGCTAGCTGACGCCAAGCATGAATAAATGAAGATAAGTTGGAGAAACTTCTCTTCTGCTGTAGACTCGGCCCTCCTGCTGGTGCTGGTTAAATTGGTTGACGGATTCCGCTCATTTGCAGCGAGATATTGCTGGATGACAATCAGTGAGGTCGAGCTTGCGGTGCCATTTACTAAAACAGAGAGAAGGAAGGAGAAAGAGAGAAAGCCTTAATGTCATGAATGGTAGCAGACTCCGCCAGCCGGTCTTCTCACTAGTCCAGTCAAAATCCTAGTCGAAGAGTAAAAACAGAAAAAGAAAACAGTAACCTTCTGAGATTCCTCTTGTTCTCTTTTAGTCCATGAGCCTCTCCTATCAGCAGCATTACGGCTTTTCGGAAACAACGTTTTCACCATGCATGGTTACTAAGTGTAAAGCCTCTCAGTGACTTACCTGCTTCAGTCTGATGGATTAAGCGGATGGCCTACATCGGTTACACACCATTAAAATTCTAAAACTGACTGTACTGCAGAAAAGTGGCACTGTCTGAAGTTGTCGTAACCGGTTTACGTAAAAAAGGAAGAAAGAACGCAAGGGTTGCTTCTATTGCGAACAAATCTCGGCGGACATGACACACAAAGCAGCCCAAGAACCAAACTGGGCTATAACCTCGAAAGACGGCAAACGATCACCACACACCAGTTGACTACTATCGCCCAAGTTTAAACGCAAAGGAGTGCAAAGTATTGAGAGGCCTCTTATTCTTTATTTGTTGAACGTGCACCATGCGGAGTTGCTGCACGTTTGTCAGACGACCCGTATTATGCCCTTGGCAGTGCCTTCGAGTTCGATCACTCCAACGTCGCGCGCTGCGGACACACAAACATAGACACACAAAAGGAAATAAAAGTAACCGCAAAGACACGCCGTCCTTTACTTTTCGACCACAGGCGTTTTAGATCTGTGCTGATGGCATTCCTGTGCCCGTTCTGCGCACATCTACCCGAACGCAAGCTTCGCTCCCGCGTCTACGGCGCACTGCAGAACGACTTGGGTCCTTCCCCGGCCGGTCAAGATCACGGCCGCACTGCGGCCAGCCAGCCTATTTCGGCCGGTGTCTATTTTTAGCCTCGTCCGCTGATGGCTCCCGCGCCGCACTGCACCCGCAGAGGCTGCAGAGGTGGGCGTCGATGGGCCGCAGCGCAGCGATCGGCGCTGCCGTGCCTCCGCGGCCGTTGGGAAACCAGTTTTGCGAGCTGCCACCGCGGCTGCAGTGCAGTCCGGTCCTTTTAATGAGGCGGGTCGGTGTTTTACTTGAGCAACGACGGACGTGCCTGCCGGTGGTTTGGTGGGACGCCATCTCCACCGCGAAAACTGCGTTCTGGAGTCGCGCTTGAAGGAAGAAGCACTGCAGCTGAGCGGATGGAGAGAAGGGCATGCTCTTAGCTCTCTCCATCCTGCGTGCGTTCCTGCATGCGAAGTCAAGGCCCTGGTGGCCTTGCGCGGATACGAGAGTTTGAACGCGGCGCTGGGATTCCAGAGCAGAATGCGCTGCATGGCGGGGCGATTTATATCGCTGTGGTTGGGTTCAAACTAAGCTTGGTACAATGGAGAGAGGGAGAAACCAAAGTGGGAACTTAGGGAGGTGGGTGGAGGCAATGAAGAGGAAGAAATGATGAGATAAAAGAAGACGCCATTAAACAGAGAAGATTGACTGCAAGCGTAGAGGAAAATAAGCATAGTCGTGGAAAGGGCTTAGTCGGGCTGGTTGGTGCATGTTTATGTTTCCAAAACGACTGAACAGCGCTAACGGACAGGACGTAAGAGAAGAACACAGAGAAGAACGGACGAAGAGGAGAGGAGAACACAGAGAAGAACAGCGCATGTGTTTGTGTTCTTCTCTTACGCCCAGTCCCTTAGCGCTGTTCAATCCTTTCCATAGACGAGGAGCCTGCATTTGACAGCTTTTGGTTGGGGAGGACCAAGCTGATGAAACATAAACGCAGGGAAAATGGCAATATTTGCAGACATGCATCCTCGCATGTTCCTCTCCAAAAAGGTCTAGTGTGTCCAACAACTTGAGAACCGAGTAAGTCAAACAAGAGATTGAGAAAAAGAACGTGAATACTACCTCTGTGGTCTGCAGCAGTGCAAACAACAGTGGCCAGGCCACCAGGCGAAGTGCGTGCAGCGTCCGAAAGGCGGCTTGCAACGAGTGCACTGGAGCGTGCGGGCAGCGTAAGTCGTCTGAGCGGCGCCACAAATGGAGGTCAGTGAGAACAGCACAGATGAGCCGTTGTGGACAGCGCTGCAAAGAAATAAGCGAGACAGTTTGCAAGACGCTATTTGGGTCTCCACTGCGGCATTCCACTGGAGTTGGGGAAAATCGCATCTAGGCCGGACTGGGCGTTGTCCCCTCGATTGCCTGCTCGAACTGGTTCCATGGCCTGGGCACAACGCGGCAGTCCAGTGTTTCTCTGTGGTGAGCATGTCTGGGCACGGAAATTTTAAAAATCGTACAGTCCGACGAAGTCAGCAGCACGAAGCACGCGCACGCGAGATGTAGACGATACGCAAAGCTAGACGTTGCGTCTATGCTCCATTTAGTGAACCTGCAGCAAAATTCGATCGAAGGCCCTTCCCTGGATACGCAAAAGATTAGTGAACTAGGTTTTGAGTAATTCTTCTCTCGGCGAGGCGAGTTTGCATTTCTTTTGTTCTTACATAAACTGAATTAATTTTTTTTTTTCAGTTTGAATAATGAAGCAGCCTTCTGACAAATGCATGGCCGAAGGTTTTGTTAATTTAGCAGAAAGTCACCCGTTACTTTGTGTGTGTGCGCGTGCGTGCGCGCGTGTGCGTGCGTGCGTGCAAAGGCCTGGCTGGGAAGGACTGACTCTCCGCTTGGTGACGGCTTGTTTTTTTTTTTCTGGGGGGGGGGGGGGCGGTTATAACTGACGAAGCGCTTAAATAGGCTGCATTTACTTTTTTTTTCCTAATAAGGGGCAAGAGGTTGCGTTGGCAACATGCGGCTCTTGGAGGCGATGAGATAGAGTGGACACTGTTCTGTTCTGGTCTTGCCATCCAGGGCGGTCCTCTTAATTCAAAAGCGCGGCGCTGATTGGGACCATGAGGAAGGCGCTGTGCGCCGACTCGCGCATTTGATTTGTGCTCTCCGTTAGTTTTTAGGGCTTATCCAGAAGAAACTCAGTGTTGCCCGAGCACCTGGCGCAGACAAGCAATGCGATTGCTTATTTACTGCTATGCACTTTTCTCTCCATTGCGCTGTCAGGGCAGAGAAAGGAAAGAGAAATCAAGGCAGGGGCCTCCAACTAGAGGGCGTCCTCAACACTTCAGTACAACGGACAGCAGTCGACGGCGGCTTCGACCATCTTTCCGCAACACGTGGTCGCCAGGAGCAGTTCGAAAACTGGCTACAGCCACCGTCCTCCCCCCACATCTTTGGCGGCCGAAGCGGTCAAGTGATTAGAAAGCAGACAAACTTCGGAGGGCGAAGAGGAGGAGGAATCGGGGAAAGGAGGACGCCAGTGAGGCACCACCCCGTCTGGGACGCTGCCTGATGCACCGAGGGCATAGCGGCGCGTCTTCGGAGGCGCCGTAGACGGAACCGGTTCCCCGGCAGAACATCGACTATTGCCACCCCGCCCCCCCACCCCTCAACACGGTTCTGGCCACACTGGCACTGCTCCTGCCAGGCCTTCCTGATGCAGTGGACGCATGGCGCCGACTGGAACCCCGGCACCTTTCGAGCGCTCTGGAAATGGTCGAGAAGCGCCCGATGATCGTTCCGTGGGCGCTGGGCGTAGAGGAACTGCCAGTTTTTACGGCGTGTGAAACCCTCCTTGCCTCCTCCCCGCCATCTTGCCGGTGAAGTGGTGCGGAACGGAGAGTGCACCTTCTCAACTCTTTGCAGGGCTGGGTGGGAAGAGAGATGCTCTCGGCGAATTGCAGTGCGGGGGACGGGAATCGATGAGATGGGAACTGAGAAGCCCGCAAATGTGCCATTGTGCCTGGGAATGCCGGTCTGCGTTGCGATTGAGACCTGGTTGCTGTTAAGACGAGTGGTCCGCTATCCGCGTGAAGAGCCGCATGTGATTTTATAACTGTCTGCTATTACCAGGAACTTTTATAGGGTTTTAACTGGCCATCGAGAGAACCGGTGGCTACGAGAGGCGGAGGCGTAGATCAGGGGAATACAGGCCGTCCACATGCCAACCAGCCTTGATGTACAACCACTGCACATTAAGTGAAACTGGGGTGATGGGAGTGTCATAAATAGGCTAGGAAGTCAACCTTACCAAAGTGAACAAACAACAACGTGCACTTAAAGAATACTATCTCTACTGTCTTTTTCACAGCGAGCCGCCGCGGTGGCTCAGCGGTTATGGCGCTCGGCTGCTGACCCGAAAGACGCGGGCTCGATCCCGGCTGTGGCGGTCGAATTTCGATGAAGGCGAAATTCTAGAGGCCCGTGTACTGTGCGGCGTCAGTGCACGTTAAAGAACCCCAGAAATTGCCGGAGACCTACTCAACGGCGTCGCTCATAGCCTCAGCCGCTTTGGGACATTAAACCCCATAAACCAAACCAAACCTGTCTATTTGACAAGAATAAGTTGCAATTTAGACGTAAGTTACGTAATGTAACCGGGCTTTTCCCATGTGTTCTGCAGTACAACAATAACAACAAAAAAGGCCGATGTTATTTGACCCCTGTGCTTGTTGAACAATGACCCGTTTTCAAATTTTTCAAATACAAGGGTGAGCACCCTAAAGGATGCGACTCCGCGGCTTAGTGATCAGCGTTTTGTTATGCGCAAGTTGCACTGCCAGCACGGTAGCCTGATAGGCAAGTGGCAAAAAGAAGAAAGCTTGTTGACTGGAACGGTTGTTCTTACACGTCTTCTTCTGTGTGTTAGTCTTCCAGCGCTCCTTTTTCTTTTTAGCTGAAAGACTGGCACAAACGCCAGATATGTGAGTGATGAATGCTACACACGACTAGTCAGTTTCAGCCGCTTATTCTGACGGTACGAAGACTGATCGATGAGCGCAAGCTACCTCACGAGATGATTTGCGCAAGGATTACAGCTGGCACGACTGCCTCTCTCATTCGACTGCCTTGCCACAACCAGTGAGCTGCAAATGCAGTGAACCGCAAAGTGGAAGTTTATTTCAGCTGTGTTGTCAGGCTGGGTTCAGGTTGTTGCCCTGGGTTCATTGAAAGGACAAAGCTTCGCGTCATTTGAGTGTGACGGCAGCGATGAAACTACCGCTGAACCGTCCCGGTAGCAAGAACATGACACTTTTTCGTGATGTCTGTACAAGGTTTTGTGTCAGTGTCCTTACATGCAGTGGAGAAACCTATTCATCCAAGTAACTGGCCGAAACTGGTGATGAATTAAGGTGAACAATCAACAGGTCGCTAGCACTCGGTTCGAGATGGAGCCTCCCTGTGTGAAGAGGCGTGTAATCAAGGTAGGCGAGCAATGTATCAAAACGCACAACTGTGCTCATGCACTAATATCATCGCCTCACCACGCACCTGGCTTCCATACTTTGTTAGTTTCCTCCTGTGATTTAAACTCATATTCAAGAGCCGGCTAACTCCATTTTGTGTTCATCTCACTACGCCAGTATACATTTACCCTGGTGCATGTCAAGCTACTAACCTGTTCCGGTTAAAGCCGAATTTTGAAAATTGAATTTGGCGCAATTTTATGTTTTTTCTTGGGGGGGGGCGGAAGGGGAGTGGGACGTGAGATCTAAAAATCCAACCCCTAGATATAGCGTTGCAACTCATCACAGTGGCGCAACTCTTTCTAATACAGTGTATGCGCAAGACAAGCGTACAAAGCACAACAGGACAGCAGCATACAACATTGGAACAATGAGCAGGTAAACATGAGCACCACACGATCGCTATGTATGGTTGTGATTCACACAAACGATTACAGGTGACGCAGGCTTCGCTGCCCTCATGACGCATAGCTGACGCCGCAGTGTAGAGCGAAATTTCGAAAGTGTAAAGAAATTCCAATAGCATTTTGGACTCTGCCTCACAGTATACACCACAATGCTCAAATCGGTATGCGCACACATAAAGTGGAGTTGAAGCTTTTAATTCGCCACTGCAGGCGCCTCTATGCGCTGGATGTATTTTTTTGTCGCAGAATACCTGCGGTTATCCTCTAGGTTTCGTGCTGTCACCCCAAAACTATCCGTAGCCTCCAGAGCGGTATGTCATCCATTAGGTAGCTGCAGAAACCGTGAAGAAGTGTTCCCCTTCCAGACAACTTAGACCGAACACTTCGAACTTTTATCCCTGAAATTACTTCCTGCGTTTCAAGAGAGAATATTGGCCTGCTGACAAAACAATGCCAACACTTCTTAACGCGGTTCTTCATCCAAAACGTCCATGGCTTTGCCAGGGAAAAAGCGGTAGAAGCCAGCGCATGACTTTGTGTTTGAAAGAAATTGTTTGCGGTGTTCTTTATATCTATGTGCGTGTGTAACTGTGCTGGAGCGTTTCATTTAATTGTTGACTAGCTGCTCGCAGGTGCAAGGCACTCGGAAGTACTTAATTCTGGAGGATTACAAGGTTGTTACTACTGTTCATGTACATACACAGTTGCGTGGCTGTTTTCCTAGTTTGGATACGAGTATGCAATCTGGACACGAGCTCATTCTCAGTTGAAGATATCTTAATAGCTCTTGGCGCGCTAATTGGGGTCATTTGCCTTTCTCTTTTTCTCGCGGGAGTTTAACAAGCTTTGCTGCGCGTCCTCGCTTTCAAGGACCCGAGGAAAAGTGCTGGCGGTCTCAAGTCACGTCGTCGACAAGCAGACATCGCTGTTGCACGAGCCCACTGTTCTCCACTAAACCGCGATGTCTGGAAATTCGAATATAGGATCGAAGCGGCCACCGATAACGCAACCGGTATCACAATTTGAGTCCTGCATTAGGTGAGCGAAATTACAAACTGCATATTCTTAAACAAAAAACTCATGCAATTCCATGTCCAACATTCTCGGACACAAATTTTGCAAATTGAAAAATTGTAGGTGAGCGAAATTACTAATCTGCATATTCTTAAACAAAAAACTCATGCAATTCCATGTCCAACATTCTCGGACACAAATTTTGCAAATTGAAAAATTGTAATTCTCTTTTATACAAGTATTGAAGGTAATGGGCTATTTAAAATCAGTTGCTGGGCAAGTTGGTATTTCATGCTTGCTTACAAGCTGCCGCTGTGGCTGAGTGGTTATGGCGCTCGGCTGCTGGCCCGAAAGACGCGGGTTCGATCCCGGCCGCGGTGGTCGAATTTCGATTGAGGCGAAGTTCTAGAGGCCCGTGTACTGTGCGATGTCAGTGCACGTTAAAGAACCCCAGGTGGTCGAAATTTCCGGAGCCCTTCACTACGGCGTCTCTCATAGCCTGAGTTGCATTGGGACGTTAAACCCCTATAAACCAAACCCTATTTCATGCTTACATTCACAGCGCAAAGACGAACACGCGTACACGAGGGGAGACACCACAAAGCGCCGACTTCCACAACGTTTATTGCTGCGCGCAGCGAATACATATAGCATACAGCGGCCATGCGCAGCAACGAAAAGGAAAGTCATGTGAGACTGGTAGCAGCGCCAACCCGCAAGGGAAACACACCATCACAGGTACAAGGAAGACAACATAAAGCTAAAACCTAAAAGGCAGGGCGCAAAACAAGAACAAAAACATAATACTCGTTAGAAATTCCTAAAGACACGACGCTTCTTATCACTTAACAACACAGATGGGGTGCTGACACAGTAATCTCCTTTTTCTGCGATCTCACCAGCCTCAGCTATCTCCCTGGCTGCTTCGCTGACATACTTGTGAAGGGTTGTTGTTCTTCCCTATTGTTCTGATATGTAGCGAAATCTTTATTTTAAAGTGTTTCCATCGATCGCATCGAACAGTTAAGACCGCCACTGGGGAGCGCTTTTAACTGTAGCAAAAACGTTAACAGAAGAAAAGGTATATACAAGACCGCTGTCGGGTGACCTGCAGATATATTGATTGTTATAGTGAAATCTTAAATGAAGAATTGCTTTCACAAACAGTTTCGTGCTAAAAATGCTTCTGTCCAGAATTGTTGGATATGGTTGCGCACGGCTATGGCGGAGGTTACAAAATAAAGTTGACGTTGGATAATAAATAATAAAATTTTTGTGCTCGTTCCACGTGATTCTTCTATTAGACGGGGAGCTTAGAAGTGTTTTTAGATTGCGATTCTGCTTTGTTTACATGTATCTATTGTTGCTGGTGTCTCATGAGAGCCAGGAACAAAAAAAAACAAAAACAAAATGCACCTTCTTTCACAAAACTAACCACGCAGAAAAGGTGAAGGTTTTACATTAAAAATCAAGTACTGAGGTCTTTTAGTCAAAATTTGGCCGCCGGAACAGATTAGATGTGTGTCTAGTATAGATTACCCTCTCAGGTTTTCATCGTCGTTTTAAACCGCTAATCACGGTAAATCAATTCAAACAATTCGTCCGTTCACTGCAGTCTGTGTCATAGTTTTTCACATGTGGATGAAGTTCCCAATGACGCGCACAACCAGGAGATATGAATTTGTTTTCGCCCTGAAATACCCTTATGTGTTGACAATGCTTCGCAGCCAAGTTCCGGACCGCTATGGCAGACTGGCAATTTTTGTTCCGATTCTCTACCTCAATCCAATTGTTTTCCCCTTCTCTGTTGCTTTCAGTTCTGCCCTGGCATTCCCTTAGACAAGTAACGATAACAGAATAGAATAGAATAGAATGCAACAAAAAAACAGAAAAGCTTGCATCATATAAAGCAAGGTAGCCAGTAAGTTTGAGCAGCCCGCTCTTGCTATCATTTGGCGCCACCACATTTGGGTTCAGACACAGATCTGTTTGTACCGCTGTTCCAAATTGCCTGATAGAATGTCACCGACTGCCTTGCTAAGTGTTCCAAACTTTTCTTTTCTATCAATTATTACATTTTGACTTAATCATTATTATTTAATCTCTCTCTTTATTATTATTCTTAAAATTTTGAAATCAAAACACTCATCCCTTTTCTGTTAATGAGGAAGAACTCACCGGTGTTGCGCTCCCACGTGCTTTTCCTTTTTATTAACTGCGTTCAGGTGAATAGCCACCCGATTCTTGGCCGATCCCCCAGTGTGGGTATGTGCCATCTTTTGATAGGCAAACAACAACAACAACAGCTTTCGCAGCTGCTGCGTGCCAGCTTCCGCTACTTGCCACTCAGGTGCACAACAAAGGAGCGTAATTGCTGGGTCTCGTTGTCAATTTCCTCGCGCAAATGACTGTGACGAGCTACGGGTGAACACAGAACACACTGTAACACGAAGACTGTAGCGTATACCATTCCGGGGAGAAAATTTTGGTGCATCTGACTGCACTGAATCGATTTGCAAATAAAATGAGTCATTCGTAAATTTCGGTCGAGAAGTTATTTCCGTTTTGACCTTGTGCCGTTCATTGAGGCGATAAATTTATCGGATAAATTTCTCCGAAGCAAACGGTCCAGTAGCCACCGTATATAGCACGTCATAAGATCTCATAACCTACAACTCTCGCCGATCGCCCTTCCAAAATTTCTGTACACATTCTATAGAGTGCCTAGGCTTTAGTAATTAAAGCCTATAGACAGTCTACAGGCAATCTATACATTTATGGCTATACACTTTTAGCATATTGTTGTCTATAGACAGTCTATGGACTATGAATAGGTGAAATGGAATATCTATAGGAAGGCAATACAGTATAGAGAAGTTTAATAGCCTCAGCATTGCAAAGGTGAAACAGTCCCTCTAGCCTTCACGCCTTTCAGTCCGTTCGTCTGTTACTTAATTGTATACTGCTTTGTTAATTAACTTGCTATATTTTCCACTACTATGCACTTATTAACTTCTCCTCCATCTTCAAACGCATTCGTCTAAATTCCCTGCACCGAACTAGACTGCCTGATTGAGGCCACTAAAGGGAGAGCCAACGAAATTATGCATCCTGGAATACCATATGAATAACGAGACCCGCAGAATGCAAGTACATACGCGCACTTATATTATTTGGAAATACTTTAAATAGAGCGTGTGTTCGAAAGTATTATATTAATTAGTGCTAAAGCGTATTTATAGCGTTGCCGTCTTAATCTTCTTTGTTAAACTCTCCTTCTAGTCATTAATATTATCTCAATGCTGTTCCTCTCCGCTTCCTTTGGAAATAACTGCGTTTTGTTACAAAACATCGGACGCAAAAGAACGGGTTCAGCATTGCCTTACATCCTGCAAGTGCGAACTGCCGGAAGACAATTTTTGTGAAGGGATATTTAAGCTAGAATATTTTGACTTCTTATTGTATTCAACGTATGAACACTGTCATGTGTCATTATTCCCGAATCAAATTTTGAGATTGCTCGTCTTTAATCGATAGGGGAAAAAAAGGCAACGCATGATGTAGTCTGCGATCTTTTTTTACTCTATAGCTCATAACTGTGTAGACCATGTGTGCAGACCCCCGGGCCGCCAGGCCTCGTAAAGCAGCTTGGAATTAATGAGTAGGTGAGTGGATACGCATGTGAAAGCACAAGGTGAATTCAAATGTATTGCGGTTGAAACGAGGCAGACCTCGCGTCTGCATACATATACACAACGAGGGTCAGTTTTACGGCCAGAGCCAGATGCAGCGACTTTTCTGCTGTGCGAGACATGTGCTGCGAGCTATTCTGTGGCGCAGATTACTAATTTGTTTACACCTGACTCGTCCGCGAAGACTTCAACGTCCCCCTCGTTTTTCTGCAGAAGGTACCTTTTAATAGGATTTCTTGAAGGTATGCAGGTGTACGCCTTGTTTGAAACAGAGCAAGATTTGTGCGACATGTGCAACCGATAGTTCCTCCTCGCACGCATTTACCCTCGTTATTCGTTGATATGCTCCTCAGTGTAGGACCGCATGTTGTAGAAGTTCCTTTCTTTATTCACTCTTCTACCTATTTACAGTTTGTAAATCCTAGCTTTGAAATAGGAGTCGGCGGCTCACTCTGCTATAGTGCCTCACACGCAGCAACTAGATGGATGTATAGGGGTCTTTGGATGAAAATATGAACAAAAAAATAATCATGCGGGAGATGCGGGGTTGATTCCCGAGTGCCGCCGGTTACCCACCGGTGATGCAATATGTGCACAACTTTTCCCTTGGCCTGGTACTGGGCTTCATTGGGGTGAAATGCTTGGAAAATGGGTCTTTATAGACCCCACATCGAGGGGATGAAAGCGACTTATACCAAGGCGCTCTATGCCCACAGGTGCCCTGGCACCATAAATATTCATCATCATTATCACAACCAGGACATTAATAACGGCATAATGTGGCCTTCGGCGCGCTTCCGCGTCGCTCTATGTTGGCCTATTTTCGAGAGGTTGCGTATGAGAGAATAAAAATGCGGAGTAGCCGTATCGAAGAAACTGTTCGAATTATCCCTAAAATGAAATACCCCTATTACACAGAGAGTAGCCAAAGTCTTCAGAGGCACAAGTAAAAGATAGCTGTAGATGTGTGCTGTGTTGAATCAAAACTTTTGGCGTTCTCAAGGTGAAGATCTTTCTGGTAGCGACATTCCTGTTATACCATAATTGGCAGCGCTTGAAACAAATAAGATTAAAATTAAAATTCATTGTGTCGGTGCTGGAACACGTACTCACCTTACTTCTAATTTGGTCACAGAAAGAAAAATAAAAATCCCGCTATTATTATGACCGGACAAGAAAAAAAAAATCGCCATTCCATTTCCCGAAGCACTGAAAGAAAAAGGAGATCGGAATTGCGAAAAAAAGGTAATAAATTGCAACTGCATTGCCGACACTTTCACAGTTCGTGGATATTTTGTTCTTCGTCCACTTTCGTTGCAGCAATTAGTATCGGCCTCTCACGGCATTTGCGCGGGTCATGATGCTTCAGTTTCAAGAAAGGAGCAATCAAGCTCCACTTTGAATAACTTGGTTAGTTCGGTATTAAAATTCCATTTCAGCAAATGAGCACATCTTTATACCGCTCTGTTAGAAACATGTCGATGTGCAGTACGTATACACTGCGTTCCTGCAAGTCCCGCAGTTATTTTACTTCGGCGCTCTGTACTTTCTGCGCTGCCTTCATTATGCCTACGCCACAAATGTCACGACGCCGCGGCCATCCAGTTGGCGCTCACCGCCTGACGTTCCCTGGCACAAAAGAGCTCCAGGAAGACCAGAGGTCACTGCAAAAGGAAGTCTTCCCAACGCATTCGATCAAAAGGGCATGCCCCCTTTTATTTTTATTCTGCGTAGCAAAGCGCCTCTATTCAAGAGCTCGGGAAAATGCAGGCATATCTTTACTGCAGTTCCACCCGGCCGTCTCAGCCGCCATGAATATGGGGGCCACCGTCCTCATACGGCTAATATCGAAGTGAGAGCGTGCGCCCCAAGTCGAAATGGACCTTTACGCTGGAAGAGGATGTGAGATGACGGTCGTTCTCACTGATAGCTCGCACCTCAGGCAAGCGGGACTGCGAACTGAATTTCAAGTTTTTAAGGTCTGCTCACATTGCTCACCCTGTTCAACTGAAAGACTGCTCAATCTTTTCAACGCTGCTCACGGTGAGCGTCACGACAGGTACAACTGCATAGTTCTAGCTTTCCGTGTCGTACGGCTTTTTTTGACAGCTCGTCAGAAAAATTGGCCTTTGTCGCTGGATTGCCTTGTGTTTTCTCATCTGGCTTAAATATTTTTGTTACTCACTGGTTGCAATAGCTGAGCTACGTATTATTTTCTCTGTTTACTGACGATGAGCGGCTGTTTAATATTGTCACTTGTATGTCTGAGCTTTTTGCCTGAACTTTTTATACCTGTAGCTGTCAATTTTCATTTTTTTATTTATGCACCCACCCTGAGAAAATCCCTTTTGGGATTGCAGTACTCGTAATAAATAAGTAAATAAATAAGTTTACCAATGTGGAAATTAAAATTTTAGAGAAATTTGGCGCGCTGCGCAACGCCAATGACAGAGGGAGTGTAACTGTGGGGACGGGTTTTCGCACGCGTTTTGCGTTTATGTCGTTACAGTTGCATTAGCGCCACGTGTAAGCTCTAGTGAGTGCCTCGAGACACCGCGAGTGACGTCACTGTGTTTCGACCAATCAGTTATTGGCATTCTCGCCGATCCTCGTTGCCCGTTGTCATGTCCTCATGAATGACAACGCTCCATGTTTATCATCCAGCGTGACGTGCTTCACCTGGTCTGTTGCGCCAGTCACACCGGTGCCGCATAGACGGGAAACATGGCCTTAACAGCTATCTGTGTAACACAAAACATACTCATGCACGGTGCATACGACACTTCCCCAGTGCTGATTTCAAACAATGGTCAAATAAAATATGGGCTGCGTTCATTTTGTTTTCGCTTTAAAACTTAAGCCTTTCCAGCTCATCGCCTGTGGGTCGTGGCAAAAGGGAGCGTTTCCAGTCTTTTCGCCCCATGTCCTTCCCCACCGTGCTATCGCGGCTATGCCTGAAGCGTCCGAGTTCAAATGGGACGCAGCACGTGCTCATCAAACAACGAGAGTATAGGTCTGTTCACCTTCGTCGGACGGCTGGCTCTGAATCTCTTTGGGGCGCAACGGCTCCTTCGCAGACAGGCGGCAGTCGGAACGCTACGGGAATTTCCCTTGGAAGCCATTTAGAACCCCTGCCAGCTCGTGCGTGCCTAACGGTGCGGTCATTTCCGCCCACGGCACAACCCGGAAACGGGGCGAGTCAAAGTGTTCTGGTGGCGATGAACCGCGCACTCTCCGCAAGTCGCCGTCCTCGACTCTCACACGCAGCTTCGAGGGGAGGCCGCCATACGCCGCCACTTAGGAAGTCGTTTCAGTAAACTGTCGGGTTTTGCGGCGGCGTGAACTGATCGGCTTTCACTGCCGCAGCAGTAATAAGCAACTGAGGCTTGAAATAGAAGATTAATATTTAGGCAAGCGAAAATAAATGGAATTAAAGCTGGTGTCTGTCCTCTCCGACTAATAGGCAAAGAGCAAAAGCTGGCGAACCATCTTTTGCCTGAGTCATCCTTATCAAATCACACAGAATACCACGAGCCAGGTGGACGGAATACTGTCATACATATGCATGCACGATCGTTACGTCACATACTTCTCATTAGAATTTCAAGCACTCGTTTTGTCCGCCTCATGGTAATCTAGAAATCCGCTCGGTTTGCGAAATGCATACTACGCCTTGACTTCGTCAATGAGTGCATTTCTTTTCAATGTTTTTTTTTTTTTTGCTTCAATGCTACTAACCAAGCTTAAACGTGATGCGAGATACGGAACTGTACCTCGTTTAGAATATTTCTGTTTTACTATGATGGCGGAAATTCTTCAAGCGCTGACCATGCAATCGTTTAAAAACGACGTTTCGGCCCAGACTTACGGGGGCCTTGTTCACGTCACTTTTTAATAAGATTGGTCGGCGCCTGAAGAATTTTCGCCATGAACATACCTGACCAGACGGGTTTCCGTCGAACCCTGGATTTCAGCCTCCATGATGAGTACCAAAGTATGGCTTGCCGCAAGTTCGGAGAGCACTGGGGTCCTGCATTCTGCACGTATTTTGGTGCTATCTGTAGACTCGTATGGCTCATATTTTGATCCCCACTTGCAAATAAATTCATATTTCTGAACTGCTCTTTAAGCAGGAGCAAATAATTGTTATCAAACAGCATCTTGCTCTATACATCACACATGTGAGAAGGGCTGAAGGAAATCCGAATAATAGAGTTCGAGTACATTGCAACTAATGTAGTTTGCTAAAAGTGTACTCTGCGAGGTGCCGTTGAGCATGGTACGCTAAAGTTGGGCTCTTAAAGGGTTTCTAGTATACTTTTAAAACTCCAGCACTATTTAAAGATGACAGTATACGTGGGACGCTGAGCATTTTTCTACATATTTTCTCTATCATTTAACATTTGACGCTCCGCAAAAGATTAAGCCCAAAGGTACAAAGATGCTTCTACAACGCGACCTGCCAAAAGGGCGTGATGATGCTGTGGACACGACGAAGCATGGTGCATGAATGACGCTTTATTGAAGAAGGCGAGCGGTTATATAGGCAAGCGGTTAGATAACAGAAATGGGGGCTGCTTCTGTCCGGCTAGGCGCGTGTGCATGACTTGCACTACGTCACAGATGCGTTCCATGCATCCAGAAGGCACGTTCCAGTGTACTCTCATGGGTCACTACTCGCGACAGCGTTTCAGGTCTCTATAGTTGGATACAACTCAAGAACGCAGCGGTTTTTTTCCCGTCAAAGGACCCCCTTCCCGCAAATGGCGTCGGCCAATTCTCATGACCCTGCTAGCGTGACAATGCAGGGAGCGGCGACCAGTGGGGAGAGGGGTCTATCCCCGACCATATAGGTAAACGGTTAACCTGTTTCATGCTGTTCGTGTTGTGTCACACTATCATGGTCATGAGAATCGGCAGACGCCATTCGCTAGAAGGGGCTCCTTTCACGGCGGAAAGCCGTTGCCTATTAAAGGATCCCTGAAAAGGGCGTTTGAGGTTGTCTATAAAATGCTCGCATTATGTAGAGTACAGGCCAACGAGCGTTCATGCCGCGTACAAGGCCTCAAAAGCGAGTCGATAATTTACAATACAATTTTAAAAACTCCTGCATTCGTGCCTAGCGGCGACCTGCGGTGCTGTGCTTTCGTCCGAATCCGTGCTCGTTACGTCATGTAGCGCTTGTTACGTCAGCAGCGGACTGCTAGCATTGGTTCGCGCGCGTCGGCAGCCGGTGGAGAGGGCGAGTGCGAGGGGCCGTCGGAGGAGCGCCGACATTTCAGCCTGCAAAAAGTGACGGGAGGAGAGGGAAAGGCGCGAAGACGCGGAAATTCAAAATTTGACTGCAGACAACTCAGCTTCTGTGCAGCGCATCTAAAAAAAATTCTTGCTGGAGGAAGTTTGTGAAGCGGCGTTCTTTAGCATCCTAGGCACATCGCACCTTTTTTGAGACCCCATTTCACAGCCCCTTTAAGCTGTATCCGACTATAGTTAACCGAAATATGGGATTCTACGCGGGCCATTCCTCGTTATTTAGATACGGACGCAGACATTAACGGTCCTAATCAACTCGGGGTCTGGCCACAAAAGTACCCGACGGCCCGTAGTGTAGCGGCTCCCTCGGCCCAGCGGTTGCAAGACGACATGAGAGCCGCTGGCGCGTAATTTGCTGAGAAAGGCGGCAGCGTCGCTCCTCCGACCGCGCGTCCTTCACCTCGTCTCGGCAGCGCCGGCAACAACTCACTTCGTGCCAGCGTGATTCCGTGCAGTGCCGTGCAAACTACGGCCGCTGTCTGTCTTTTCAAGAGTCTCTCTGTACTGCCTTCCTCCTCTCGACGCGGGCAGGACGACCAACGAGAAACGTCATTTTGGGCGAACGCAGTGTTTGGGTGCGTGCGCGTGCACGCCTGTGCGCTGATGCGGGTGAACTCAACTTCTGTGTTCACACCCAAGTGACGTAAAAACTGCGTAATCATTGCAAAATTCAGTAATTGGTGTTTTTGCCCACGGCCCTCATAAAACGTACGTCAACAGGAGCTTTCCTGTTGGGAACAGTGATAGCTCGCACCCCCTCTTCAAAGAAAAGGCCATCCGAGAGCTGACCTGTATCCTATGACCCTGAAAAGCTGGCACATGATAGAGAGCGCTCAGCCATCGCTTACAGTTTATGAGTCCTGTAAGCCATAAATGGATTTATATTGCTAGTAGCCATGTGCGGGATTACATGATGTGTACAGTTCAAGTGCCTTTATAAACATATGTCATGTGCGGCCGCATGTTGTCATACATGACAGGGCCTATAGACCTTTTCAAGAAGAGGTTCATGGGCGCTGCCATCCGGAAAGAGCTGAGGATTGAGTTCCCCCACGTTCTCCCCAAATCCCAGAAAACCGGTTTTCCCGGTGGTCGCGAAAAGGTCTATATATGGCTGTAAATTCAGGTTGCCCTTCAGGTTGAACTGGATATCTTTACAGCATGCCAGCGAGTGGATCGGCGTTTTCAGTTTCGGCCTCTCTATACAAGCTGTCTTTATGCAAGCAGCGAATCGAGCCATGTGACCGACAGATTAGTTCCTTGCGTGAACACTTTGCTCACGCATTGCTGCGTGTTTCTTTCAGCTGTTCACCCTTTTAATTAATGCTGGACACTTTCGTTCACGTGCGCCAATGTAACGCAGCTCACACCATCGTCTAGCGAAACTCATTGCTTATATATTTGAATGAGTGGAAGACCTCACGAAGAAGTGTCGGAGCGACGAAGCGAATAAATGAGAAAAGCGCACAGAGTGAGCAACAACCAGCATAAAATAATAAAAATACGCTATAAGAGGAACTGGCGTGCGAACGACTGACTAAATTAATAAACTTCACGACACATTACCCGAACAGCGTTTAGCAAACAAGCGCCTCTCAAGCACGGTATGTTCTTTTGCCCCGTTACCGCTGCACGCAATTACCAGGGCGCAGTCGGCAAGCAAGAAGACGAGTGTGAATTAAGAGGGAGGAATAACAAAGGAATGGCCCACTTGCGGCTCGGGTAGCGGCAGCGCGGACAAAAGGCCGGAAAAGAAAAAGACACAAAAAGTATGCTGCGTTCGCCGCCCTATCCTCCTCTCGCGCCAACATCGACTCCTAACACCAGCTAGACGCACACGTGTACTTTGGCAGAATCAGCACGGCTAGATTTGCTTTACTCGTCGCCAGGAACTGCGCCGCTAGCGGAAGATAACAACAGGCAGAGTAATGAAACGCCCGGACCAGCGACCGGTTGGTAACAAAAGCTAACTTGTCCTTGTTTGCACGCTATCGGGTAGTGCGCATACGCTAGAGTGGTGTAGCAGCGGCCTATATGCTAGCAAGGCTTACGACAGCGACAATTCCGCTGCTTGGAATACCGGGAGTTGAACCCCTCGCACAAACACGCAGTAGCCACTCTGGCCGCAGTGTACTCGATTATCCTTTCTTCCTTTATTTCTTTCTTTCTTTCATTCTTTCGTCCTTCTTGCCTTCTTTGTTTCCTTCTTGCCTTCTTTCTTCCTTTCTTTCCTTCTTTCCTTCTTTCTTTCGTCCTTTCCTTCTTTCTTCCTTTCCTTCTTTCTTTCTTTCTCTTCTTTCTCTCTTTGCTTCCTTCTTTCTTTCTTTCTTTATTCCGTTCTTCCATTCTTTCTATCTTTCTTTCTTTCATCCTTCTTACCTTCTTTCTTCCTTTCCTTCTTTCATTCTTTCTCTCTTCTTTCTTTCTTCCTTCTCTTCTTTCTTTCTTGTCTCTTTATTTCCTTCTTCCTTTCTTTCGTCCTTCATGCCTTCTTTCTTCTGTTCCTTATTTCTTTCTTTCTCTCTTCTTCCTTTCTTTCTTTCTTTCTTTCTTTCTTTCTTTCTTCCTTTGTTCCCTTCTTTCTTCCTTCTTTATTTCTTCCTTCCTTTCTTTATTATCCTTATTTCTTCCTTTAGTTCTTCGTTTCTTTCTTTCCTTCTTCCCTTCTTTCTTTCTTTCTTCCTTTCTTTCGTTCGTCCTTCTTGCCTTCCTTCCTTCCTTCCTTCGTTCCTTCCTTCCTTCCTTCCTTCCTTCCTTCCTTCCTTCCTTCCTTCCTTCCTTCCTTCCTTCCTTCCTTCCTTCCTTCCCTTCCTTCCTTCCTTCCTTCTTTCTATTTTTCTTTCTTCCTTCCTTTCTTTCTTTCGTTCTTTCTTTCTTTGTGTCATCGGTGTTCTCATTTCTAGCTTCCAGGCCGGAGCCACACCTCTGGAGGGTGTCCAGCTTCGGCCACTTTTCGTCGCTGCACCGTTATGTTTTCACAAATGCTTTCCTTGTTTCTCTACTCGGTTATCGCTGGCGCGTGCTCTTAGCGCTTCAAGTTCGCTATGCGAAGCGCCACCAGAACTCTCTGGAATTGCCACAAATGAGATTTCTTCGGAGTTCAAGACTTCTGCTGACGTTTTAGGCACCTTATCTCGGCGGTTCATTGGTAAATTTGAATTGGACGTTTACGAAAATGGCAAGCACTCTGTTTTCGATCCCCGCAATGTGCACTTGCTGCGATTTCTTGTTAGTGGGCCCAAGTTCACCCAATAAATTTAACTCACGGCCACCTTGACTGTATGCCGTCTTCTGGTTAGTGTGCCTGTGGCCGCCCCTTGCTATAGTATGCTGTGTGCTAGAACGAACAGCATATAGTTTCGCAGTCTTTTAAAATTGTTTATTACAGCCGATTACTCAGTAGATGCTTTGGTTTGGGGATTTTTAAGTGGCCCCAACGCTGTATACTATGACGCAGGCCTTTCCCATCAGTCTGTGGTTAACAATGGGGATGTCCATACTGCACATTGCGTCACGAGGAACATCATGATGGAGCGATTGTGGTTGATTTCCACAGCTTGCACGACGTTCTTGAACATCGTATAGTCACCATTCAACGCCATCCTCCCTTCATGGTGTTGTTAACATTCAGCATATGCTGCTGGTAGCGGCCTGGGTTAAACAATTGATATCGCGAATAATAGCAGGACCGTTATATGTGCTATGGGTATGCACCCACTGTTCACGTAAAGAAAAACTGACACAACTTCGCTGCCCAAACTGCTAACCACTCCGCGCAACTGTTGTTACACACGCAAGCGCACATATTCAGTTCTTATTGTGCCCAACAGGTTGCGCCACGGGGTGAATCGCCGTTTCTGGCCTACGGAGCCGACCTTAAAAGCACTGCAGTGCGAACCACTGATCCGCAGTGTGTGTACGAATAAAAAGAGAGTTTTTAACATCGCTGCTTTCGTGCGGTGAAATGTATGTTTAAGACGATGATGATGAAAATCATTTTATATTCAAATGCGTAAGCATAATGCTTTTAGGATGATGCTTTTTTATTTGATGCTCTTCTCTTTCGCAGCGTCCTATTGACTGAAAGTGGCGCAATTTCACCTTACTTTGTCTGGCTTTTATGGCTCGCTAATGATTTTTTTTTATTTTATATTTGTTGCACTATGCACATGTATATAGTCTTGGCGCGCCGCGTTGGATTAGACTATGATGCGCGCTCGCTGACGTTATCCGTTGACGCGCACTCGCTTTTTGCGCCTTTCCTTTCCTTTCTTTTTTCTCGCCCCTCGGTTGGGATTGGGGTGGTTTCTCCGCGGATGAAGATTTTGCCTCTTGTCGGGAGGCGGCTCTCACGCTCCGCTCGATTAGACTAGAAAATCGACAAGCAAATATCTGGACAGCAGTAGGGGGGCAAATGAGCAGTTATCAGTTAAGAAAAAGGTTAAAGAAACAGATAGAGCTTAGTGGAAAACACGGATGCTGACCAAATCAGCACTGGGAACAGACATGATTTTTAAGCAGGAAATTTCCAAAGAAAGTATCTATGGTAATTGTAGGGGAAGCTCTTTGTTGTTTGAGGCCAGGACGGGAGTTTTGCGGACTAAGACATATAGAGTCAGGTACCACGAGATAGACACGTTGTGTGTTGCATGCGAAGAGGAGGAGGAAACAGCTGAACACTTGATACTTTTCTGTAAAGGGCTTCACCCTACAGTGGAAAGCAGCGGGGCTGATTTATCCAAGGCATTGGGGTTTAAGGACAGTGAAGGGAAAGTAGATTTTAAGCGGGTAGAAGTAACCAAGTGAAGGTTATATCTGATTGGTGGCTAAAATCAAGAGAAGAGTAAAATTTCATAAGTCATGGCTAGGTGGCTTGAGACAGCGCCCGATTTAAAGGGTTCAGCCGTATCCATCCATCCATCCATCCATGCAGCCCCGGAGTCTTCACTCGGCGGCCACGCAGATTGCACTCATACTGCTCACATAGTAAAAATTTCACAATCAGCACGCGCGCCATCATTGTAGCGTGGGCAGTACCTACGGAAATGCGAGATGGAGGTGGTGATCTTCACAGCAATAATCGACTGCGCACTTGCGCTGCGACAATGTATCAAAGATAATCTTGTTCTGGCTATTAGCGCGCACGCCTTCGCAATGAAGCCACCGAGTGGAGAAGGCAAGTCAGTGTGTTTGTCGGTATTACTGCTCACCTAATTTCGAAACCGAGAGCCTTGGGCTTTCTCCAGACCCCGACTAGTAGAACTCTGCCTTGCTCCCACCATGAAGATGACGCCGACCCTCCAGCCCGCAGTCTCCGTAGCGCCAAGAGCCTGAACTACTTCACGTAACCACGGGACAGCACCATCGCGGCCAAGATAGCGAGCAGACCGTCCACCTCTTTAGGCAGCCACAGTTGAAGAATAAATGATCCTGTTTTAACAGCCAGTGGTAGCGTTGATTCGTTCGCTCCTGCCATCTGAGCGAACACGATTTTGGCAACTTAACAGGTTGCAAATCATGACCAGGAGTTGGCACATACTAATCGATACTTTCAAAACAGCATATGCACGGGGCTGTGGTGAAATTTCTCATTGTAGGAGTTTGTATATTCCAGCTGATTCCAGCTGGTTACATCTGCGTACCCTGAACTTTTGTACAGTTTTCAGTCTTTCTTTCGCCTGAGCACTGCCGAACGTCGCTAAGCGCTGTCTTGAACCGCCCTTAATCAACATATATAGTCAAGGAGGCCGATGCAAGTAAATGTTTGTTCTTTCAATAAATATGCGCCATAAATACGCGCACCTTACGTTGCAACAAACCGGCTAAAGCTGAACCACCAATATTTACAGTCCGGAAACAAAAAAAAAAGCACTGGAAAGGGCCAAGAACGTTTTCGTTAATATCCTTCCTTTAAAAAAGTTCAAAGATTTACGGAAGGTTTCTTTAGCTCAACCTCGTGGAAACCAAAACCTTTAAGCCATAGACTTATTTCGCCTAGTCGCCTTCTCGTCAATAAGATCAAATCGTCGTCAAAATGTTTTCTTTTTCTCAACCAACCGCAGTGCATACCTAAATCAACGACTCTACGATCCCGTGCAGTTTGCGCAAGAAATGGATACCAGCTAGCACTACTATGACACCGAATTTTTTATTACTGTTTTTTTTCTCTAATAGGCGACGATGGCCACCAGGGTGCAGGTGAGTTCCATCTCCAGCATCTCACGGAGTGAACGTGCGCCGGAACGGCGAGGAGGACGGGAATCCGACTGGGGCAACGGTCTTTTATTTATTTATTTTTTTTTGTCGCGGCGGAGAAAAGGTCACGCGCCGGTGCCCCCGCGACACGTTGAGCGTTCGTTGCCCGGATGCTCGCCTTCGTCGCCGCTTTCCTCACGCCGACTGAAATGAACACTCTGCAGAAATCTAAGTCAGCTTCTCCGCAAGGCTTGTTTTCCAACCGTAAGGTCTCGTGCTCAGATGACACTCACGCCTTTTTTGTGGAAACGAAGAGTCAAGTTCCCCCTTCTGAGTAAACTCAGGAATGTCCCCAGTTTACTTCAAGAGGGACCCCGAGAGGTCGAAAGAGTACATATGGTACAGTTTGAAAAGGGGATTGCAGGCAACCTTCTGTAGCACTGCAGTAGAGGCTAGGCAGGAAATAGAAGGAAATGGACCTTTGTTCCTGTGCCGGCAGTAGTGAGCTACATCATGCTGTTAGCGGACCTGCCGATGAGCGGCGAGCGCGCGCAGCGGGAAAAGCGCAGTTGTCCGGCAACCCTGGGGAGGAAGAAAGGCAGACGCAAGATGGACGCTGGACCGTACGCACCCATGTAATCACTCTCAACTTAACTTTATTAATGAACAGTATGAAAAAGTAAAAAAGTCATCCTGCCGGTAATTCGCCCCTCAACACAAGAAGGGCCCATAAATCAGAAGTGGGATTACCGCCTTCGAAAGCCTGGAGCAACGGGAAAGACGCAACCGCAGCGACGCCGACTACGTGAAGACGGCACCGGTGAGCCTCCTTCCAAATTCTCCGACCCCTTGAAGTGAAGCGGCCAGCTAGCAGCAACCTCTATAGCACCGCCATGCCCCAAGATAGAGAAATTATCAAGTCGCTGACGGCGCTCACCGAACAACTAGCCCACGTACAGCTGTTGGCAGCCCAAAACCAAGGCAACGCGCAAGTTACAGCAATGCTGGACTTGGAATCCATTCCCACCTTCTCGGGCCCCGCCACTGCGTGGGGACCGGAGCGAGAGAGAGAGCAAGGGAGTGGATATCGAATGTCAAGATGGTGGCGGGGCAGGCCGGCTGGAGGACGGTGTCGTTTTCGCTGTTGCAGCGTCGAGGCTCAGCGGGCTGCCTTGAAGTGACACAAAGCAGGGGGGGGGGGGGGGGGGGGGGAGCAGCATGAGATCTAAGAGAAATGGGCGGAGGAGTCGCAGAAGGTCTTTCCCGACGACGAGACCAACCCGCTTGCCCTCTTCGAGATAATTCTCCGACGTACGCAATGTCCATGCGAGTCCGTTGTCGACTATTTTTTCGACAAGAGTTACTTCTCCACAAAGAGCGAGGTCAAGGAGGACACTTCGCAATGGAAGAATTCGATTATTGCGGGCCTGCAGAATGCGAACCACGCTTCGATACTGCGGCTTAAAACAGCAAGCTTCACTACATCCTTGGAGCTGCTTGAGGCGGCAAAAGCAAAAAGCCAAAGAATATCTAGAAACTAATGGTTAATTTATTAGGCATACAGTGTTTTTCCGAAATTCAAGCACTATTTCACTGTCCTCAAGCAGCTTCACGAAATGTGTCGCATTCTATGGTACGGAGCAGGCTTCATAATTTTTAATTGTAGCGACAATAGTGCTTTGGTTGTATTCCTCCTCCCTGCGCTTAGTTGCACGGTGACGCTTAAAATGGTGACACCTCAGCAAAAAGTATTCTACCTTATCAAGATGCGATCTAGCTCCTTCTGGCGGGGACATGTTGAAGATGGTGTATTGGTCCTGTCATTACCCAGAAATCTTTATGACATCAAACAGCGAGTAACAGCGATAACTCAGTGGATCGTTAGATGCTGAAACATGCTTGGGAGGAATTCTTGTATCACCAAGTTGTGGCCTGTGTTATAGATGATGGCCACCTTGAACACTTCTAGGATGGGAAATAACACCACAGTGTGCACTTGTAGGGCAGGAGGCAAACCATGAATATGAGTAGAATACATACGTCCCTTTGTTGGAGCTGTGTGGTACTACTTGTTAATTAGATATAGGTTCGCGAAATCAGTTCATTCTTCTCATTGACCTTGTACCTTGCCTCTCATGTGCAGCATCTCCAGGAGCATCTTGGAGGAAAGGAGGGGCTGCCTCTCTATGAGTTTGCCGATGGCCAAGTAAGAGTATTCTAATTCATCAAATACCATGTTTGCATTCCTTTTCATTTTGTGCTCTTTTAGCTGACTGTTACAAACATCCATGTTGTAAAGGTAATCCACAGCTTGCACTGCAAAATGGATGACACTGATTGTTACCTAACGCTGATGTTAATATAATGATTTGCCCCTCTGACTTCATTTCATTACTGTAGTAGCAATGTACACTAGGATTTATTGGTGCGAGTTTCCTAGACCACCATTAATATTCATGTCAGACAAAATCTGTACCGTCCAAACCAATATCAACAGTCGCTCTTTCACTTAATTGCCACATTTCGGCTTTCTGTCTTGTCAATCTCCTGGAAGATTTCAAACTGTTGAGAGAAAGGTCCGCTAGCTTCCAAGATTTGCTTGCCAAATAAAAGCAGCTCAGTTTGCAGCCTTATATCTGTCATGCAGTCTATGCTCTCGTTGCACGTTTCATATCACACTCCAATATAGCAATAGCACAAAATGGATCACATCGATCACATGTAACCAAATGACACGATAGCTGCTACCTCTGATGATTCTAGTATCTGCATGCAGAACAGGTTTCTTTGCAGGCCAGTCAACTGCCACCAAGTGAATGATGTAGGGCTGTATACCGTGTGACTGTTGCTTAGTAGCCTTGCCAGCTTACAGGCATCGAGTTGTTTATTTGCATAACCAGGCACGACCTGATAAATTATTCATTTGATGTCGAAGTGCAATGTATTGTGCATAAAATTCTGCTTAATACATTGAACTAGTACATATCATGGCGGAATTCAGATCAACAGTCATCGTATTAAAATCCGACTCCTTGTGCTTGTTCTCTGCAGGTGTAACTCGGCCAAGGTCAATTTATGGCTGCTAGCAAGTGGGCAGCTCTCATTATGTGGCCGCGGGACTAGCTGTTTTGCAAGAAGGGAGACCGCAGCCTCTGGACCCCCTCTGAGCTGAAGCGATGAAGCGTGACAGGCCAGGCCTGTCGGCGCTTTTTGAAGAACGGTGAAAGCACTGCTAAAATGTTCACGCCACCAGTTAAACTTCTCGAGCTTAACGGTGAGTATTTTGCCAAAATATTCAGTATTGACACACGAGAGACACATCTTGAGCAATCATTTACTTCTACAGGTGCATTTGACCGCTTCATTGAAACTCATCCGGCTGAGAATCCAACTGTCGCCGAAAGGAAAAACAAAATGAATTACGTCGGAGAGCTGGTGAACGATCTCCGCAAATTTAAATACATTTGAATAAATAACCAGCATTAGAGACCGCCAATGCTGCTGCCGAATGTTTATTCATTGAAGCGGAGCATAGACTAGAAAGGCGAGAACCCAGGCACGTGCCCACTTCTGTCACTTGCTCAGGTATAAACAACGGCTTGAAAAGCCAGAACAATCACACCAAAATCGTGAATCAATACTGGAGGCCAGGTGAGACATAATAATATGATGACTCACCACAATGGACTACCTGTGAAAAACAAACAAAAGAAACAAATCAAGGAAGTAAAGAAGACAGGGTGTCTTGTAACAAATAACAGGCGTAAAGGCGAAGGGTGAAGGAATTTTTCACATGGGAACCTAGATAGCTAGAATACAACAAAGCAGTCAACAAAAGTAAAAGCAAAGATGATGGAATGGGGACCGACAATCAACCAGAGAAGAGGCAAAGGTAAAGACAATAAAATTTCCAGGTCATGACAAGGGATAACAGCAATGGTGAGAGAAGCAACAATGGCGCATAAGGACGAAAATTTAAAACAAAGAAATGAGTGAAACTGCGGCCTGATAAAACTGACAGCAAAGGTTAAAAAAACAGCAAAGGCTTAAAGGTGACCTTAAAGAAAAGCGATGGTTTTATCTGGCCGCAGTTTCAATCATTGCTTGGTTTTTAATTTTCATCCTTATGCGCTTATTGGTGTTTCCTTCACCTTTGTTGTTATCCCTTGTCATGAATTGGAATTTTTATTGCCTTCACATTTGCCTCTTCTCTGGTTGATTGTTGGTCCCCATTCCACCACCTTCGCTATTACTTTTGTTGACTGCTGTTTTGTATTCTAACTATCTAGGTTCCCATGTGAGTTTTGCGTCACCCTTCACCTTTACGCTTGTTATTTGTTACGAGACATCCTGTCTTTTTTATTTCCTTTATTTATTGTTTTTTGTTTGTCTTTCACAGGTAGCCCATTGTGGTGCGTTATCGGGTTACCATGTCCCACCTGGCCTCTAGCATTGATACAGGGTTTTGATGTGATTTTCTTGGTTTTTCAAACCCTTGTTTATTTGTACCTGGGCGAGTGACAAAAGTGGGCACGTGCCTGAGCTCTTGCCTTTCTAGTCTATGCTCCGCTTCCATGAATAAACAGTTGGCAGTCTGCACGCATGGTGTTGTGTTCGTTCCTTTGCCTTTCATCCTGGTCGTTTTGCGTAGTTTTTCGCTTTCTTGAAACGTTACTGAGAGGTGCACTTTAATAATTTTATTGCTTATTTTTACATATCATTCATAACATTTTACTCAGTATTATTGCCTCCCTTTGCAAATTTTACTTCACCTATTATGGTCTGGAAGATTCCCTCTGCAGTCCTCCTGTACTTTGCTTGAGTAGCAGGCCAGGCCGACAACCAGGCAGACCTCTTATGTTTCATTAAAGTTCTTCTCCTCTTCCTCCTGTACTTTGGAACCTGGTCCTGTAATGTTTTGATTGCATTCACACTTATTTTATATATTTGTAATGATGGTGCGTATTGTGATAACGTGTGGGATGTGTCTAAAAAGAAAAAGTGTGGCTACGTGCGGGGCGAGCCGGAGTGCTTGTGTGGATGACCGTAGTGTTCGGTGCTTTTGTTTGGTTCAAGACTGGTGCTATGCTAGACAACACATTATTTTTTATAACTCTGCATTTGATAAGCTCGCCAGGTCTAGCAGGATTGCCAGCTGACATCCTCTTGCTGCCCCCAACCGGGCCAGGTCATTGATATCCGCTGCCAGCCACTGCCTGCTGTCCACCCACAGTGCCCGTCAGCACGAGCAATGCCTCCGACTGCAATCCATGCATGCCAGCAGCTAAGCTTATTTTCTGACCGTTGGTCTTTTGTAAATTTTCTTTCACGCTAATACACTTGTTTTGTGTATGCATATATGCACTGTGCTTGTCTGAGGCTCCTGACCAGACCTGGGTCTCTGCCATACCTTCACAATGCCAGAGCAGTGTTAAAAATAAACTATCACATGAATTAGATATGTACCAACTTGCTCAAGTTCTAGCATGTATAAATCTGGCAAACTTGTCCTAGAGTATAAAATGCACACTGAACACTGGCAAAGCTGGCTTCAACCTAGACTACGTCCATTCTCCACTGATCCCTGGGCCCCGACTAGTCCTAGGATCCGGAATAATCCTAAGGTCCCCCCCGACCCTCAATCCTAAGGCCCCGACCAATCCTGGGCCCGACCAATCCTAAGACGTGACCAATATAGGTGCCCCGATTGAAATAGGTTATAGGTTCCGTTCCATAATCCCAGCTTCAGAACCCGTTCAAACCGATACACATTTTTCAGTAGGGAGGCAGCCTACCTTAGCTCCAATGGAAGCCGCTGGCCACCTAGCCAGGGCGGAAACAAGCGTGTGTCGGCCACATCAGAAGGCGTGGAAACGAAGCCCAAGCAGATCGCTCACGGTAACGCTGAAAGGGCCGCAGGACCGAAATGTTACAGATGCCGGAAACACGGTCACGTTGTTAAAGACTGTCCGATGCCTGTTCACCGCACCAACAAAGAAACCATAAAGCCGGGGTCTAGACAGCCATCACAATACGTGTCTGTGTCATCGAGTAGCGATCTACCTAACTTCGAGTAAGTCAAGACTGCGAGGGTCAACCAGAAGAGCTATGATGCGCTCGTCGACACCGGAAGATCAGTCTGCACGATCAAGGTGTCCGAAGCCATAGGTTGCTGCTCTTGCTTCGAAGAGGACAACCTCGAGTTGTGTGGATTTGGCCAAAGCCCTGTTAAATGCCTTTCAAGATTCAAAACAGCAATGGAGATAGATGGCGTGAAAGGCGAAGACGTCATGCCTCATGCCGTGCCGAACACAACCCAGTACTTCTCTGTAATCATTGGTCAAACCTGGACGAAGTTGCCTAACATCGCCTATGTCAAGGTAGACAACACCTTCAAAATCTAGGACAAGATTGATGCAACATTCCGGCACCTCGAACCCTTCACCCAAAAACAAACCATAAAAATCACGACAAAGAACGACGTAGTCCTCGAGCCACGTTCAGTGAATTTCATCATGGCAAGTGTGGACCTTGAAGGCGAGACTGACGTCCTGTACCAGCGAAAGGGTACGATGACTGGAAGCGTGCTTTATGTTGCCAACAAGTAGCCCAGTGTACCTGCGGCAAACACTTCCAACTGTGCGAAGGTTCTGAAGAAGGGGATGTGCCTTGGTCGAGTAGCAGAAGTAAAAAATGTCACGGCTGAGCTCAGTACAACAATTTAAAGAACGATAGTGAAAACAGCAAGCGCGGATTCGATTCATGAAAAGGAAGTTGCAACAGGTAACGGTGTGACGACAGAGGAACGTCAAGCCCTGCTCAAACTCCTTCTGAACCACCACCGCGAGTGCTTCGCAACGAATATTGACGAGCTGGGCTGCACCAACCTCATTGAAATGGGCATTGTCCTGAAGGAAGGAAGTACGCCGGTTTCTTATAGACCCTACCGAACAAGCAAAGAAGAGCGTGAGACGATACAGAAAATTGTCAGCGAGTGGAAGACCGCAGGAATTGTGACGGAGTCACGGTCACCTTACGCAAGCTCTGTACTCCTCGTGCGCAAGAAAAACCGTGAACCGCGACTTGTAGTCGATTATCGGAAGCTGAATGCAAAGACAGTCATGGACAAGTATCCCTTCCCACTAATTGATGACGCTGTCCAGCAGCTCTCTAGAAGCAAGCTATTCACAACGCTTGACCTTGCGCAAGTCTTTCTCAAGATCCCTTTGAAGGAATCTGCAAAAGAGAAGACTGCCCTTGTGACCCCAGACGGAACATGGAAGTTTGAAAGACTCATTTTTGGACTTTCGAAAGGACCGACAGAGTTCCAGCGCCTAATGAGCACAGCTCTGGTGAATTTCCGAAATACCAAAGCAATATGCTACTTGGATGACATCCTTGTACCTGCGAAAAATTTTGAAGATATGCTAGAAAGGCTGACGAAAGTGTTTCGAGCTCTCCGCGACGCTGGACTGACACTCCGACTTTCAGAGTATAGATTCGCAGATCACCGAGCCGATTACCTTGGCTTCGTCATCGGTGAAGGCGGCGTGAGACCGGGAACTGACTTAGTAAGAGCAATCGATGAGTCCTCAGTGCCGAAAGACCTTTATGAAGTCAAAAGGTTTCTCGGGCTCACCAGCCTCATCAGACGATTTGTCCCGCGCTACGCAGCGCTGAGCGAGCCGCTGAGTCAGTTAACTCAAAAAGGTGAGGCATTTCGCTGGGATCAGGATCAGAAGTACGCATTTAAGGCCCTGAATATCGCACTGGCATCACATCCAGTGCTTCAACTATACAATCCGAAGACGGGAACAGAGGCGCACACCGACGCCTGTGCTAACGCGTTGGCAGGCATTCTTTTGCAGGCAGACGAGAATGACGTCCTACACCCCGTCTACTACGTCAGCAAGAAGACCAGCCCAGCTGAGAGGTACTACCATTCGAGTAAGTTGGAGCTGCTGGCCATCGTGTGGACCGTCGAGAGATTGAGACCGTTCTTGATTGGAATCAAGCTCACCCTTGTGACTGACTGTCAGGCTCTCATCTACCTGAATGCCACAAAGACGCTCAAGCCACAGATAGCCAGATGGTTTGACATGCTTCAGGAGTATACCTTCGACATACGCCATCGACCGGGTTCGAAGATGGAGCACGTTGACGCAATTAGTCGCGCTGTAGTTGAAGACCCAAGCGATCCATGAGATAATTTCACCGCCGGCAAACTGGGCACATGGCTGGCGATCAATCTGCAAGGACCAAGCTTTGATAATTTAAAGGTCAGATGAAATTTCGTCGGATAGCTACCACTCTGGAGAAAAAGTCATGCGATCGTACTGCAGGAGAACGCGCCTTGACACAGAACTTCGTGCTGAAGGAGGGACGACTGTTTCGCGAAGCAGAGGCAGACGGCAACAAGTAGTTGCTCTACGTCTATGCCTAATTCCATGCGAAAAGCCTTTGTGTTAAGTTTCACGACTTGGAAGGTCACTTCGGGCTTGATCGCACAATCGCAAAGATCAGCGAAACATACTGGTTCCCAGGGATGCGCAGGTACGTCCGTGAGCACATCAGACGGTGTTTTGAGTGCCTGATCTGCAAGGTGCCAAGTGGCAAGGAAAAGGGACTCCTGCACCCCATCCCTCCTGGGCGGCGACCGTTCGAGACCATTCATGCAGGTCACCTGGGCCAATTTGTGAGAAGCAAAACGGAAAACAACTGCCTCCTTGTCGCCGTCGACAACCTGAGAAAGTACGTGAAGCTCTTCCCTTCACGAGACACATCGGCAAAAAGTCTCACCAAGTCTTGTGAGGACATCACCTTAAGTTATGGTCTGCCGGAAAGAATAATAACCGACCGAGGAACGTGCTTCACATCAAAAGCATTTGAGGAATTCTGCAAAGGCAGGGGGATCCAGCACGTGCTGAACTCAATGAGACAACCTCGTACAAACGGTCAAGTTGAGAGGGTCAACAGCGAACTCTTGTTCCGACCATCATGACCACCATGGACGGAAACGACTTGGGAGAATGGGACATTGGACTGAAAAGTGTCGTAGCTTTCCTCAACACGTCCTACAACAAGAGTACCGCAAGGACTCCTCTCTCGAGGTGCTCTATGGCTACAACAATTTCGGATCCCGGTCAAACAAGCCTAACACATGCATTGGAAATGGTTCAGAATAACTCTATTCGCTTCATTCTTTCTAACTATACCAGAGCAGCAAGCATCAGTGCCATGAAATTTAGCCTTAACTTACTATCCTTGTCATCGCGTCGCAAAACTTTTCGCGTGTGTCTTTTTCACAAATTATTCTATCACCCGCAGTTTCGTGCCGGACTTATCTCACCACCTCAGTATGTACTCGACAAGACTAGACCATATTCATAAGGTTGGCATCCTTTTCTGCAGATCAAAAACTTTTTTTCCAGTCATTCGTACCACGCACATCGAATGAGTGGAAACACCTCCCTTCTTTGACGGCCACCATCACCGTTCATCAATTATTCAAGAACTTTATAGCTAACATTGTTTAACTAGGATACTTTTTATATTGTGCAATCTTTTTTCTCTCTCCTCTGAACGCCTTATCTAACAGTGTATATGTAGCCTCATGTTTATACTTTGTCTGTTTCATTAACTCCAGTTTGTTAAATTGACTTCATTTTTTGTAACCACTCCCATCTGTAATCCCAATCCTAATAAATAAATAAATAAAACTCAAAATTTCGCAATGGTGCTTTGCGTGAGATTGCAGAGACAGAAGATAATGTCGCCTGGACGAATCGAGAACAACTTCAAGCTGAAGTGCGAACGCGTATACTGGATTCTCAGGCAAAGTACAAGAAAAGCATCGACATGCGTCACTGCAGTGGGAACGCGCTCAAGGCTGGCGACGTAGTCGTCATGCGATGTGCTCCCGATCACACCGGCGAGGCGACAAAGACGCAGCCTCGCTACAAAGGGCCGCTGATTCTCACCAAAGTTAAACCAAACGACACGTATGGAGTCGTGGCGCTGAAGGGGACACGAAGCAGGCACTACGAAACAACGGCTCACACCACTTCGCTAAAAACATGGTCCACGTCATACGAAGACATTAAAGACTTTTAGGAGCCTTCGGACGAAAGCGAGGGCGCTTCTGATGCCAGAATGGCCCAATGTTAGTGGACCTCCCGATGCGCGGCGAGCGCGCGCAGCGGAAAAAGTGCGGTTGTCCGGCAACCCTGGGCGAGGAAGCGACTAGCAACCCTGGGGAGGAAGAAGGACAGACGGAAGATGGACGCTGGACAGTATGCACCCATGTAATCACTCTCAACTTAACGTTATCATTACACAGTTTGAAAAAGTAAACAGGCATCCTGCCGTTAATTCCCGCCCCAACGCAAGAAAAGCCTACAATACTAAACTTTCTAAAAATTTTCTGCTGAACAACACCGTCTGTCAACTTCCTCCCTTAACCTCCCCTAGCCAGAACAAGGAACAACCCACACCCCACAGCACTGTGACAAAGGACAGTCTCCCCCCTTTTCCTGCCTAGGCTCTGCTCCAGGCAGAGTGCGACCATCCGGGGTTTTCATTCGCTCCAAGAATGTGTGTGTGTCGACTGGGTTCGATACCTCTTGGTTGGAAAACAAGCCTTGCAGAGAAGACGACTTAGATGTTTCCGCAAATGGTCGGTGGCTGGGGTTGTCGGATAGTCAGTTATAGTTATGAACAGCATTCGGTAACACTCAAAAGGTCCAACACCCGTCGACTTCGCTACGACTCGCGACTCCGCAGGAAAGTTGGGCGCGTGTTCTGTAAATTACACGAATTTGGCTGAAGACGTTTTACGCATACAACTGCATGTGTGTCCCACGTAAACGGCGTATGTCGCTGTCCGCATGTGAAGTCAGAATATCCCGCGTTCGTGTGTTATATATTCTTAATATGATTTAACGCAATAGCAACTACATGCTGTTTGAACACCTGAAGACAGATGCTCCGATCGGCGAAGAAGTGACGAAGTTTGCCGGTACTACTTGGAGGCGAGAGATCACTGGGATGCCAGTGCCCCTGTCAGGTCTGAATTATCGTAGCAGAATATAAACTGCATTGTCACTTTTGACATGTTTTGCCAGCTGTAACGTTCGCGCCGCCACGCATAGTCGAATCACTTGCCTACCTCATTTCGCCCAAAACACATTTTAGCAAAATGATACTTTAGCTTAAGACATCTAAGCCAAAAGTGACTTTTGTTGAAGCGTTGTCTTCCCTTGTCACCGTTTGTTTGTGTTGTGTTCAGCTTTATTTTCTGCTAAGATATAGTGCAATGTAGCCACTAGGCGTCAGCTTTGTAAATAGCCTATAGCCCATTGATGTACTTAAACGAGTGAATCAAATGGCGTGTGAGAAAGAGTAAATGGGGATGGCCGAGTGTTTTCAGTTTCCAGCGTGTATTCGGGAAGGGCAGGGCTCCTGACACAGATCTACAGGGGCTCCGCCGAACTTCCATTTGGTTTACATGCTTTCTCTTAGCTGGGACCTGGGCTTCCCCAGTGGTGAAATGCTTGGGTAAAATAGGTCTTTTGACCCCAGATTCTGCAGTCCAAGAGCTGCCATTGTGTCACTAAAATTGTCACCCTTATCATCAGCATACCGTATGCAACCGTGCTTAATACGCGCGCAACTAATTCCCACCCCCATGTGTCAAGCGTCGGCGTGACCCGGTTCGGCAACCGAGGCTCGGCGCAGTGTTGGTACATAGGCAGCGCAGCCGGAGCGTGCTGGGCTCGCGCGGGATCGGTTCCCCTTGGCTGCGTCGGACGGCGGGGCGCCCCGTTTGGAGGCACTCCTACTTTCCTGGCTACGCACGGCTGGGCACCCCTCCGGTATGTTCAACGCGGCTTAGCGATGCCGTGAGGCAGCCCTCTGTCGCCTTCACCGAGATGTCCAATGCCCTCTGCGGCAAGCGGCGAATGGTGGACAACGCCTGCAAAGCACGATGCGGCTTGCGTGAAAGGTCACAGAACACACTTGCCCCATTACTTTCGCCATGTTTTGAAGCCGGGATGTCTGCCCCGTGCAGTAAAATTTTATTCCTGGTTAAACAATCGCTGACGGTTTAACTAAATTGGGAGCCCTCCAATATGGTGTGCTTTGAGACGTTGCTTTTCCTGGGCCTGAAAGTAAATAAATAAATAAATAAATAAATAAATCATTTACATAGACAACTTCCCCAAGGTATTGCGGCACCCTTGCAGTACGGCTTATGGCCCTGTCACAAGACACTTCCCGAAGGCTTTTCCAGCAAAGGCGCCCCTTTTCATCAAAGGAGCGAAACGTGCAAGGAGTACACATGTGAGTGCCCGAAAAATACCTTTAAAAATTAGATGGCCAAATGTTTTTCTTTTAAGTTCTTTCATCACCACAAAAAATAAAAAGTGCCGAAATTTTGCAAATGAAGTTTTCTGCAGAGTACCACTTCCCTGCGCATTATAAAATGCGGTTTAAAGGGCGTCTGTGGGAGTCTATTTACCACCTGGAAAAGTCCGCATGCTGACGAGGTCTTTGAAACAACGAACCGCGAGTGTCAGTCATCTGTTGGCTACTCCGATTTCCCTGATCGCCCGCGTCACGTTAAAGAAACTGGTCGCAGTTCGGTAATGTGCGTGCGAAGCTGCGCAAGAGGCTTGAAGAAGAGCGCACGCAAAAACTTGTGTACGTAGGCTCGAAGGTAAAGGCGGGGAAATGTGTAAAACCATGGCTTGCAGATGAGTCAGACTGATGCAATGCTTTGCGTCGATTGCATGATGCGCATTATGTCACCATCTTTGCAGCAACTTTGCTGAAACGTGTTTTGCAGCAACTTCGTTTTGGTGGAAAAATAAACTTCTTTACTTATTCATGAATTACAAAACAAATGTCCTTACTGAAACTGTGCGGGGTTTTTCTAGCTTTCAAATTTTATGTAAATTTTACACCTCTAGAAATAGTGATGTAGCTAAACGGTGCACCTCAAACGTGAAACAGCCGTTGAACTTTACACCGGTCGCTGTGCATACAGTGGAAGAGTTTTAAAATTGAAGTGGTCTATTTTATAAATTCCTTCAGCCTAGAAAGTAACTATTTTCATAAAAGAACTACCGAGAACCTATCTAATCACCAGCAGCAGGATTTGTTTATCGTCTTGGCTACCATGGACACCGAAGCCCTGTGTAGGAAAGCGCCACTGCACAGTACGTATACCGCTAGCACGGCCGTTTCTTCCTATGCAGCTTGTGGTCAGGACGGAATTTTTCTCGTCTGGACCGTATATTGTTCGGCAACTTGGCCGCCCTCATGTCGTCAGCTGGCGAAGAGTACGGCACCAAGAGAGACGTGCTCTTCAAAGGACAGAAACATCGCTGGCGACAGACCGGAAAAATGGAAAGCGATCCATCACCAAACGCTATATGACGCAGAATGAAGATCTCTTTTATATGCTATCATCGTCACCAGAGCGGAATGGTCCACGGAGCATGTTGGAATTTAAGTGCAGCGAACGCTTTGCGGCGGATATGGACCATGTATGTTAGTTGCACTCCGTTGTCAGAAAAGGCAATGAAAGCCTCATTTTCTCGTTACTTGTTGTTGTTGTTAGCCTATCAAAAGATGGCACATACCCACACTGGGGGATCGGCCAAGAATCGGGTGGCTATTCACCTGAACGCAGTTAATAAAAAGGAAAAGCACGTGGGAGCGCAACACCGGTGAGTTCTTCCTCATGAACAGAAAAGGGATGAGAGTTTTGATTTAAAAATTATAAGAATAATAATAAAAAGAATGATTAAATAATAATGATTAAGACAAAATGTAATAATTGATGGAAAAGAAAAGTTTGGAACACTTAGCAAGGCAGTCGGTGAGATTGTATCAGGAAATTTAGAACAGCGGTACAAACAGATCTTTGGCTGAACCCAAATGTGGTGGCGCCAAATGATAGCAAGAGCGGGCTGCTCAAACAAAGGCCAAGATGCTGCAAGGGCTCCTCCAGCAACCTTTTTCTCAGAGAGTTGAATCAGGTGACAATACAGCCAAAAATGTTCTATAGATTCAGGCTCACGGCAAAATGCACAAAGGGGAGAGAGCGCCAAACCCGACTTGTGTAAATAGAAATTTAGAGGGGGGATGCGGCACCGCAGCCTCGTCAGTGATACTTCAAGCTGCCGAGAGCAACAAATTTTCCTGTTCCAATAATATTTAAGGTGCTCATAATCCGCCGATGTTAAAAGTGTTGTGTCTTTTCGCCTGTATGCAGCCACATTTGACATCGAAGCCACACTAGATTGTGAAATTGGATTTTATCCACTAGCTTTTATTGATGTCCCGTTTCTCACGTCTCTAAGGACTGGCCAGGATATGCCACTCCGCGCAAGAGTATTGCCGACAGCAGCCATCGGCACAGACAGGTCGCTTCTTAGCTTCTTACTCCACGAACGATGCGCTGGCTTATTTGAAATGGTGGCTGCGTGTACTCGTTGGGGAGGCACCTACAGCGACCGTATATCTTCGTAGGCTTGGGTACTATTGATCTGTTAACCTAATGAGCTGCCCTGCGTGTACCTAATTAGCGTTTGTGTCACACTGTAATTAGCTTACTCACAGGTTTTGAATTACAGCGAACGAACAAAACCGAATGAGTGAAAGCGTAGGTGAACGAGAGACCTCGTTTATTTATTTATTCATTTATTCCTTTGTTGGTGCACTCGTTCATTGTAATATATTCTAGACCGCTGAAAACGTTGCAGAAGGGAGTGGAATAAACAAAACGGAAAGTGATAATGCAGTAAGATTTTAAAATCATGACACAATACAAAAGGCGTCCAAATGAACACAGAATCCATTCCAAGATGACACGCAGAAACTAGTCACATTACACATCAAGTACATATATTTTTTAGCGGTAATTCTCAATCAACACACGCCAGAGATACTGGCAACCGAGGTGGGCAGGTGGTTCCAACTGCTGGCCGTCTTAGAAATAATTAAGTTAAAAATGAATTGGTTAAACGGTATCCAATGCCAACCACACGTTGCGTTGTTGAAGATCCGAAAGCGAAACTAGAACAGACCAATCGCACACAAGAAAAGGGAAAAGGAGTAAAGTATAAGTAAAGCCCCCCTTTTTCGTTTGCTTTCTTCGCGAGTGGGCGTACGGTTGAGTGCCGCCACAGCCTGGGCCCGAAAAACGCGCATGCAACGCAATTCTACACTGCTGCTCAGTCTCTGCGGCTTCGTGTGTTTCCGGCGGCAAGACGGTGCCACTGGGGTACAGAAGGGCGAGGAACGGATGTGGGCTTCGGTGCAGCGACCGCTTCGCGCAACGACGCGTGCAGCCGTCGACGAGTCGAAATACGACCCATCTGCGTCGTTGCAGACGTCAGCATCGCTCTCCGCCGAACGCTCCTGCCGCGGTGGGAACCTACGAACGGCCATGTTCCCTCTGTCTGTTGCCGCTGGACAGCTGCGGGACGACGAGCTGTGTGCGGTCGTCCTGTGACGTCTGACGCTCGCAACCACGACTGCCAATGGGAAATACGTTCGATCGGCGAACTGTTCCCCATGTGGGGATGACGTTTGACCCTGTCATCACTAGGGGGTCTATGGGAACTGAACTCGATGGGCGAACTATTTATTCCTCGCGTTGAAGGTTTACTGTTCTTAGTCGTACAAGCAGACGTGGGCATGCATTCCGCAGAACCGCCTCTTCTGGCGCTTGTTTTGAGACACGTATACGGTATTCGCAGTAGCGAGGGGCTGGACTGCAGCTGCAGCCACTGGCAACAGTGTTATGTGCCGTCAGAACTATGGGCTCTCGTTTTCCCTTCTTGCTCTTTCTTCTTTTTTTATTTTCATTACTTCTTTTTCTTCGATCTATGCTCGAGGTCAACTTTCTGTGGCCCAATAGTTGAAGGTGTGAGAAAAGGACCAGGCAGCCACAAGCGAGTGGGACCAGGTGGTTGACCCCGTAATCGCTATCATGAGGCGCTGGGAAGGATCGCCGACGTACACTTCACCTTTCATGCATTTCATCCCTTTGTATGCATTCCAAGTTTGATCGAGTTACCTTCAACCAAATTTACCATGTTATGAAATAACATATCCGCGAAAAGAAAAACCTGGAAATCTTCGAACTTCAGTCCTTTTCACCGAAACAACGTTGCCGTTCTGAGTTTCTTGCTATACTCATAAAAAGAATTGCGCGTTGTGTGGTGTCATACGTCTTTTTTCGACTGCGAACTTTTCGTGAGTATGGCCTGGAAACATCGTATACGACGAAAAAAAAAGAATTAGAAAGGAAGAAAAAATGTAGTGAGACATTTTCACTTTCGTCTATACTTCGGTTTACGTTTGCTAATTTTTTTTCCTTGCACCCCTCCTTCTTTCTCCCCTTCCCATTTTGGGCGCCATGGAGACAAAAGTTTGTCACTTTGGTCAGCCTAGAGAGATGAGTTTGAGATCCCTGGTCAGGACTACTGGCGTGGGCCCCATCATCTTACCTACTTTATCTGCACGCCTGCAAGCATCTGCACGCACTCCTGTCTAGGTGTTTGAGTCGTGGATAACAGATGGAGACAGGAAGCAGTTTAGTCGTAGCCAGGGTCGGTGTACATGTCGCAGTGCGACGTTCAGGCCGCCACAAAACCAAAAAGAACAGTTACAAGAAAAAGTCGTGCAGCATCCAGTTCCGTCCCGTGAACGCCTTCTCGGGGAGCCCTTCGAAAGGCAACGTCTGCGAGGAAAACCCCCAGGGCGCTTGGAAACCCTTTCGTTGCTCGGGCGGGGACGACGAGCTGGAGCGCACCGACACCCAACTTCGTGGAAGCCAAGACTGGTCTCTCGGCGTTGGCTGCGAGACGGGCCTCTTGGCTGAGGATGTCGCATGCCAGGCCGCCGCTCTCGGCTTCCAGGTTGAGCCGGCTGAAAAAGAAAAACCGGTCCCCGAAGCACTCGATGCGAACACAAGCGAGAAACGATGCTTCAGTTGGGGCGGGAAAGTCGGTGATCGTACCACTGGTACGCGCCAAGGCCGGAGTGCCGCAAGTAAAATAATAATTATAGAAATAAACAGCACCCAAGCGTGACAAAGTAAAACACGCCGCCACGCTCGCGTCAGAAGCTACGCGAACATGAGACGGCAGCTTAGAGGCCTGCGTGGCTCGCTCCCGGCAGAGCAAGAACAGAACATTTGTAGAACGCGTCGCCTAATTGCGCTCGTAGTGAGAGCAAAGCACATGTCTAGTACGAGCCAAATGTGTGCAGCAGCTCCCAAGACCGCTCAGACAATGAAATCCTATGAGTTTAACTGCACATGCTTATGTCCGTACCATTTTTAACCGAACATTATCGCTCGATATCGGGTGCTCAGCCCGAAACACGCCCAGAACGCGTTATGGACCAGCGTTTTTCTCTCTGTATGGGGAACCTGCGCTGCCAAGGTGGCACTGCAGTTGTTCCATTCGGTGACTCAAAGCTGCTTTTGTCAGCCGCTTGGGCCGCTGCAAACGTGAGAACACATTCTGCGCGATTAGATACTCGCGTTCGGCTGACAGGATTGATTGCCTAGCTTCTATCGGCGTAGCCCAAACAGGTGACGCGCGGCACGTGCGCCTTCGAAAAAGCGCGGAGGCTCACGCCAATAAGCGCCTGAAGGTGGCGCGGAAAAGTACTCATAGTACTACCCAAAACTGCTTGCTCTTCTCGCTAGGCAGTGTGTTATGGCGCTGCAATCGGCCCTGCAAACTTCAGCGCAAGTTCCCCGTAGCTTCTGCTGCATATCCACAGAAAGTGGTCTAGAGTATTGCGTGGAAGTAATGCAGTAAAAAGGTGCCTCGGGCATGTTCGTACACTATAAGAAAAATTGGAGCCTAAGTGACAATTGGTCAAGGCCCAGAAGCAGGACCAGGCAGAGGAAAAGGGATGAACGAAAGGCAGAAGCACAAGCAACGAAGTTTAGCCCCCATCGTCTCGTGCACGAGGATTCTGCACACCGACCACGAGAGACAGAGGAAAAACCTCAAGCCGTACGAACGTGCCAAAGTATTTACGGTACATCGCATCAGCGCCCCTAATCGACATGTATCATTCTTCCGCTAACCACTTTAATTCAGTTGCAGAAAGACACATAGGTTGCTCGCCTGTCGGGCTCCCGGCACCCATGATGGATCCTTCAACACGTGGGTGTATAATACCTCAATGTCCCAACCACCCGCTTCCTTTCGATCTTCGCGTGGCCCCTCACCGCCGTCGCATGCTGGCAGGCGTCAACGTATCGCGAACACGAAGCATAAAGGGCGGTTCACATGCAAGCGATTGAGCGAACTGAGCGACCAGCGGCTCAGCGCAGCGATGCTTTTCGCAACGTTCCGTTTCACATGCGTCGTTCCAGAGCGTTTACAGCCGCTGCGAATCCCAGTGTTGCTGGCAAAGAATACGAGCTCACGGTTGGTTCCGGTGGTTTGCAGCCATCAACATGGACAATGTTCATGCACTGTTTTCCCAAGATTGCTCAAATTTTGTTAAGAAATAAAAAACTCTTGTTTGTTAAATATCAACTACTTCTTATTTTGATGCCAATAATAGCATTTTTTAAAGTTCGCACGTGTGTGTCAGAAGCACATGTAGTAAACAAACATTGTCTTTCCCGCACGAATCCTCTTTTTGTGACGAGGCTTTTCCGCCATGCAGTCATTGGTCGGAAGGCGCAGCTATCGCGCTGTCACTGCAATAGTTTCCAACTTGCCGGAACCCCTTCGCTCTGGCCGGCCGAGCCGCCACGACGGGTCGAAACAGGTTTTTACGTCGCGGCGACAGGATTCGCTGGCATTTTCGCTTGCATGTAAAATACGCTCAAGCCATGGGACAAAGGCGTAGAAACCCAAGGTCAGAAGACCCAGAATTCCGAACACCGAAGCAACAATGAAATACAAAAGAGAAGAGACCATCAGAGAATCCATCCCGGGCCCAAACTTTTATTTCTTGGCCCTGGGATGAGCTCGGACTCGCAAATATTGGTCTGTGACGGGATTCTGATGCCTCGTTCAAGTCAGGTCAAACGCACTTGCGGCATTCGAGCAACCGAATACTGGAACGGGGCCAATTATCTAGGCGACCAAGAAAATGACCACTTGTTGCTATATTTCTGAAATTGGTCCCGGTACTTGCGTTGTGCCTTAGAGGAAACAAAATTACACGCAAAATTCGTGGGTTTCCGTCCTGCCCAAAATGTTTTGCAAAAGAAAAGAATACAAGCTCTGTCAAAGCGAGTTGAAGGCTGCATTTCGTCGTTGTTTTTTATCTTTCACTGTTTTCTTTTCTGGGATAACTTCTGTTTTTGAGCACGTTTCTGCATCTGTATCACCACTGCATAAATACTTAATTCCCCTAAGAAGTGTGGCAAAGGCTAGTTTAATTATTAAAACGAATTTTGTGGGACGTATACTTGCGATGGCTGTTAAAATTTTTAGTCCCTTACTTATTTACCGCCCACCACTGACAACAGTTACTATAGACGCTTGGTTTGCCCTCCGGCAGGCAAACTGTAACTGCAGGAAGAGATATTTTGCCAATCTAACTTCAGTGCTGTCCTCGAAACTGTCATGGCCTCGCAATAAAAAAGATGTTGAAGATACAATATAACAAGTCGTTCCTTCCGCAGTGCACGTTGTTATCCCGAACGCGAAATTTGGGATTTTACAGATTCCGTACAAATGAGCACAACAACAGCAAGAACAAAAAAGAACGTGGCAGATGCTGCAAGGTGAAAACGTCCTCCGGAAGGAGGGAAGCTGTGTCCATTGAGAGTGTGCATAAAAACGGCCACTCCCGTTCCCTCCTTGCGCACGAAACGACGAAAAAGAAATATATATAAAAAAAATCGAACAGTGTGGAACTATACTGCTGTTGACGTGTTTGTTGACGAGGACAGTTCCCTGGTCCTTCTTCCATTCCCCCTCTTACAGACGCTGGAGAAGAAACGAAAAGAGGCAAAAGAAAAGCGCACAAATCCCAGGAGCCATTAACTTGCCGTTTCCTTCATTTATTCTTATTTTTTCGTTTCGAACTCGCTTTCCGCAGGAACAGGTGACGGCTCGTGGAGAATGAAGGCGAGCAGACCTTCGCTGAATGTGCCGCTCCGGGCCACCATGCTGGCGGCAACGAGGAGGCGACAGGAAGGCCCCACGACGATCGGCTTACGCCACAGTGCCTCCGGAGGGTGGGTCCCCCTCACTCGGCTGGGATATGCCGAGAGGAGTTCACAAAGAGGGTCCTCGCGTTTTGTGGGGCAAGACTTCTTCCTCCGCACTCTCTCGCCCCCCTCGTGCGTCGTCCATGAATGGCGGACCGGAGCCCCCGGAGGAGTGTACGCTGGTTTCATTCACCAGGTCCCGAACCCCGCGGTGTTCCTTTCTCTGGCTGGCGCCGTCTTCCGCTGTGGCCGCCACCTGGCGCCTCTCTGGACCCCGGCGTCTGCTCCGAAACAGGGTCACCGCCTTCCCAGACGGCGAGCCACGTCATCAGCAGGATAGCCCGCTGGTTCAGATTCAGCGGTGGGTTTTAACCGTGGTCGTATGTAGCTGCTGCACCGGGCCGCAAACAAGGGAATATCAGTTTTCTTTAACCCTATGCTAGGAGAAATCGTGGCTGAGTTACGGAATTGGCCAATGTCATTGCAAAGCAAATGTTATAAGTCACACGCCATTTACGCGCTCTAAAAGGAGCAACCGGCATTACTTGCGCCATGGTTGCAAACAGCTTACATGCACACTTTAAACTTTATTTTGTAAGGATGAAAACTCTAGAACACCAAATATGGCTGCGAGAAAAGTGAAGTTGCTTCAATCTGTACGCTTCCTCCAGGCGGACGGGCGTGCGTTCGTTTACGTGGACATGTGGGCTTTTAGCGCGAAAGCATGCACCACTCGAAACGTACCAACCGCGAGCAAGCATCTCGTCTTGTTTCGGGCTCTGATCTAAGCCGAGCTTACCCGAGTAAGCTCGGGTCAGCTCGGGTTAGATCGGAGGAGCGTCGCACAAGCTGCAGCCAATAGGAGGCGGGTGGCATGTGGCAGCTAAGTTAGTGATTGGTCGCGAGAGGTTGCTCGTTAAGAGCAACATGGGTCGCGCTATCCCTACAGGCGGCTGTGATGGAAACAGACACCTGTCAGTGGAGTGGCACATAGTTTACCGCTGCTCTTAGCCAGCACAACGGTTAAGCGCAGAGGGCTCGCCGCGATATCTGAATGTTAAGTAGCGGAGGAACAATTATGCATATATGGACATCGCGTCATACCTTTAAGGCTGAGCTTAAGTCTCTCCTCCAATTGAAGAATGAACACATACTTTCGCACGTCTACTAGGCTTAACTATACGTTAAACCGTACCACATTTTTTTCTCATTACACCTCCGGCGAAGTCGAACCTTGAGCAGCCAGTTTTGCTGTCCAGAAACGTGGCAGAGAGTGCGTCTTTCCTTATGCTCAACATTGTCGTTATTTGTTGCATTGCAAACTACAAGCACAGTTTTCTACGTCTTAAGCAGCAGCAATATTGGTTCAACTCTTGGTTCATTCTCCTTTTGCTTTGAAGTTGTGTTCTTACTGAGGGGAGTGCCTTCTGGAGGACCACTCCGCAGAGCTCCTTTATTTTTTTACTCGGCCAACAGCTTCCAATATTTGCGCGACACATGAGCCGCCATGTGTGGTTGAGGAGTAGGAAGCGCGTCAGGGGAATAAGTTCACTATCCACAAACGAAGCAGCTTGTTCCCGGGCCAAAGGGAAAAGTGTCACTTACCATATTCCGACTGCATGTCCTTGAACTCACAGAGGTCTACTTACATGCACAGTATGCATTCCTTTCTTGCTGTCCCCTCACCACTTTCTTTTCTCTTCTTCGTACTGCCTTCTATCCTTTATTTCCGCTGCCCCAGCTCAGGTGCCGCCGACACATTGATGGCAGATGCCGAGGCCAGCAAAAATCTTTTAACCTCTTTTTTATTATTTTTTATCTATAAACACTTACTACTACTACTACTACTACTACTACTATGCACGTCCTGCAGACTCAAACTGGCACTGAATCTGAGCGATAGCTTTTGTGTGTTTCGAGCACTTAGATGCTACCAAATTCCCAAGCACATCTTTTTAGTGCTCTGTTAAAATGAGATCTTGAAGCAAATAACAGCTGCGGAAATAGTTGTAATATTCACAAGTGCGGTAACTTGGTTCGCCTGGCGACTGTTTTCTCAAAGGCACAGAGCGCAAGTACTGCGAAATATTGTACGGGTTGTTCTTGCGTTATGCGATACAGTGCGAACAGAGACAAGGACGAAGAAAGACAAGACGCCACAGCGCTGTGGTGTCTTGTCTTCCTTCGTCCTCGTCTCTGTTCGCGCTGTATCGCATGATGAATTGCCAACTAGCCCAATCTGCCACTCTTGTTCTTGCGGAGCCCTCATGTTGACTTTGTTTCCTCAGTGTGCTCACACAGGCCGATATCAGGATGATAAGGGAATGTGGCGACGGACGCGAATGTAGCTGCTGTTTGAGCCATGTCATGCCGGATCTCAGTACATCAATTCGAAATATTGGGCACATGTTACAAGCTAACGGTTCACCAGCAGAGGTCAGTGTCTACAAAATGCAGAAGGGTTCACCAGGTCATTGCCGTCCGGCTTCATTCTTGTCTACATCTCGAAATAACCGGCCGATCGTCCACATGCCAACGCGTATATAGATGCCGAAATCGAAGAAACGTGACGCCGTGGCTACCTTCCTTGCTTGGGAGCGTGCATACGTCGATCGCCTTCCGCGTATTCGCTACCGTGCATGGCCTCTGAATAGAAAGCTCCGTACGGAGATTTTGGACAGCGCAACAGCAGCTTATTGTTCCGACACGAGTGAGGGCAAGAAACCACCAGCATACATAGAGAATTTACCCACGAGGAGAACAAGCAGAAAAGTGTGAGGCGCATTTCTTAGCAATGTGATGCATTCCTTTTAACTTCTTTCTTTCACCCTGCCTTCAAACACTGCTTTGAAAAGTGGTCTAAGTAGTATTTACAAGTAACCGACAATATTGAGTAGCATATTAGAACTAATCCGTGCGACAGTCTCAAAAACCGCTGTTTCATATGCGCATATCTGATGCGGAGCGCTTGAGCGCTGCCTGTATTTCTTTGCTTCCCTTGAAAGACAAGAATACAGGTGAAGAGCTCTCGCCAATGAAATAAATTACGGAGTGTAGCTTTCTGAAAACATCAGAGGACCGCTATTGAGGTCGAACGCATGGCTGGAACTATACTGACAAGAATACTTCAGCGGTAAGCTTCCTGAAAAACTGTAACTGAACAGAAACGTCTCATTGAAGCCCGTCCGGAAGCAACAATCATACCAAAGGACACGTCGACTGGGATGATTGCGATGATAAATGCCGACTCGCTGATATTATTATACAATACGAAGCCTTCACCACATGCTCACTAAGTGAAATAGTTGTATAGCTTGCCTGGGCAAAGTCTCCCAAGATTTTCTCCGGAAGTCATTCCTTCCCACCTTTCCCGCGTCGTCGTTGTAAAGTATCAAACTTAATTGGCAACTTCCGCTTGTCGATTTCCTCTTGTTTCCGCCTCTGCAGAGCAAAATGCACGTTTCACTGGTCTATCCGGATTGAGCTAACGTTTTGCTGGTCGTTTCAGAACCAACTAGCCCAGCAGTCAACTCTCCTAAAGTAGAACCGAAGAAGAAAGAGTGGCCTGTAGTATTCCCATACATTCATAAGGTCACGCACGGCTTGAAAAAAGTCGCTAACCGGTATAATGTACCGATGGTATTCTCGGCTCCCCAAAAGCTTTCCCAGTTAAGCCGTCGCATTACTTGCGATAGGCAAAAGCTTGGCTGCCAGAAGAAACATGGCCAGCGTTTCGTGAAGTGTGCCACAAATGTGGTTTATGAAATTCCTCTGTCCTGCGGAAAATCCTATATTGGACAGACGGGGCGCTGTGTCAATGACCGGCTTAGGGAGCATGCACTAGATATAAAAAATAACGAAGGTGAGCGACTTGTGGTTCACTGCAGAGCCTGCACCGATTGCTTCCCACGGTTCCGTGAGGCGAGGATTTTGGGTACAGGCAGGTGTCAGACATCCCGAGAAACTCTGGAAGCGTTCTACATCAAGAAAGCGGGCCCTAACTGTGTTAGTGATACATCGGTTTTTCTTTATGAGGCTGAGCGCAAGTTTTTATCGCGCCTAATCAGCTAGTGTTTTTTTCATGTTACCTTGTACGCATGCGCGGTGTTTTGTTTCGTGGCCTATATATGTCGAGTGCTTCACCCTCAATAAACAGTTGAAGTGTGCGCCCGTGGTGTCGTCTTCTTTCTGTGTGTGGTGTGTGTTAGGCGCAAAATCTTTCTTTCAGAATGAATGAATGAATGAATGAATGAATGAATGAATGAATGAATGAATGAATGAATGAATGAATGAATGAATGAATGAATGAATGAATGAAAAACTTTATTGTCGAAGAGGATTCTTACGGCGTTGGTGGGTCCCTCAGTCCAGGGCCTCCAGTGGCCTTTGCAGTCTTGCGAGCCCTGTCGATCAGCTTGAGCTGTTCTTCAGGCTTCGAGCAGGACAGCGCAGCCTCCCACTGCTCCGGTGTTGGTGTGTTGTCTATTGGCGCTGCCTGCGTATTCTGACAAAGCCATGCAACGTGATAAAGCGTTGAGTGTTCCCCGCAGGGCGGTCATTTGCTGGCATATGCTGAACAACTCGCACTATTGCGTCTTTCTTGCTCGACCTATATCTGGTCGGATTTTGCCGGAACTCCAAGGACGAGGAGCCGTAACTTCCGAAATGGCCAAGCCAGCGTTTTCTCGTTTCCACCGCGTTTAGAGACACGCTGGATAAGCAGGTGCACTTGTTGTTCAATGCAGATCTGACGCCGTCAGAGAGAATGGATATTTACGCCTCACCTTGGCCCTGTGAATAGCGCTGTTGGAGTAGCGGCAACGAAGAGTGCCTCAACTCCGGAGATTGCGTCGAAGACGTCTACAGAAGGAAGGAGTGAGAGGAATAATGGTGACGATCCATGTTGGGAAAGCCTAAAACCATCGGCCACATCGACGCCGTACCACACAGCAATTCGGGCACAGAGGTGTGTAGGTATACGTAAATTAGTATACGTTCCCGCTGATGCGCCTGCGTTGCCATTGACCATAACGGCCATAAATACACCGCGAACCACATGAGTGAACATGCCGAATTCCATTGCTTTGTTTAAGCATGAAGCGCAGCTAGGAATGCAAATATGACGGATGGACGCCACGTGGAAGTTGGGAAAACGGTTGTGGATGAACACTTCCACTAGTATTTCGGATCAGAGTAACGTTTGTTAGCCTGGACTGATGCGGCTTCGGCTTCGCGAGGGACAGAAGCATTATCAGTTTTCCTTGTAGACACTGGGTTTGGTGAACACCCTTTGATAATCATGTATGTTTGTGAGTGCGTGAGTGTTGGGTATGCTTGATTTCACCATTCACCCATTGTTTTATTTCCTTTTCCTCTCTTTATCACCTTCTTCTTCTCTAATCTTCTTCTCTTCTTTCACCCTCACCTGGAGTAGCATGCTTGGTTAACAACCAGACAGATCTCCCTGTATGCATTAAAGTCTCTCCTCTTCCTCCTCATCCTCCGCTGGTACATCACGATGTCGTTCTTTGTGTCGGACTACATAGGCCGCTCAAAATCGGCCAGCGGAAATCACCATAACTTACGGTTCACTTATGCGCAGGCATACGCGGGGGTTATTTGTTTTGCTTGTACTCTCAGACAGTAAGAAAAAGATACAAATAAACACCAGTATGGATGCCCGAGTATGGAGCTGCTATTAGCGTGCCATCATGCGCGAAGGAGCCGTTCTTTGCGACGCTCTGGTGTTGGCCGACCAAACGCTCCAGCGTCTCACCTGACCTTCACAGCTCTCGCGTACTTGTTCTTGCTGTGAGCAGCAGGACATAGGAAAGCCGAGGTTAGCAAAACGAGAGGCAGCAGTGTGCGCTAAATTTCCGCAAACCACAGCCAGTGTGCAGCCTTCCGTGAAGGAAACCTTTTAGGAGCTGAACAAAAGAAAAAGAGTGCTTCGCGTAGAGCTCAAATTCAAGATTTACGGTGCCAGCAGCATACTTTGAACGACAACGACTCAGAAAGTAATATATTCAGGCGGAAAAGAAGCTAATAGAGAAATATACGTTTTCGACAACACTGGCGAAGAAACCGCCTTTGCCTAGTGTCTTAAAGGGGTTCGGAAACGCCTTCCGAGGAGAGCACATTAACTCACTTAATCACTGCACTGCGTTGCCATGAAAACCAGAGCGAAATAATACTCTCCTACACACAGCAGACGACCCACAATCAGGCGTCAAAGTTGGCGAGCCCTTCCCGGCGACTTTTTCATGCTCGCACCCTCCTCCGTCCCTCATCTGCGTAGACAAGGTGAGAGGTGACCATTGGTTACATTCTTGCAGACGTCAGGCAGCTACCGTGGCTGCGGCCAATAAGCCGCATAGCTCCGGTGGGTCGGGAAGCTCCTCTCCCGGAGGGGGGTCGGTGAAGGAGCGCCTACCTTCCAGCGTGCAAAAAGTGACGATAGGAGAGGGAAAGGGGCGAAGACGCTGAAATTCAAATTTTAACTGCAGATAACTCAGCTTCTACAAAGCGCATTTACAAATCCTTGCTGGACACTATTCGTGAAACGGCGTGCTTCAATATCCCATGCATGCCGCAACTTTATTAGAGCCCCCTTCACAGCTTCTTTAACATGGTTCCCTTCCGCACATGCATTGTTTCGAATGGAATATCGAAGCTCACGAAGAAATGAAGTCACCTTGTTACCTGCGTCGTTACTGTAAGCGTACGTGAGTTGCCTTCTTGTAAAGCAAATACTTAATTCCGCCGAGTATAATACCACTTCGTTCCTTTCTATGGGCCCATTACACTTATATGAAATTAATAGGCGACATGCATTGTTTTATAATGACCATTAATCTCGGCCCCTGCCGGTGACCTACTAAAGAACTCAGTATGGTTGGCAGCAGTTCAACGGTTTGCCCGCTGTATATTTCCAACTCGGCGGCGTGGCCAAGCGCGACCACTTGTGTGTCAGAGCACCAGGTACAGGTCTTTCGAAACACCGGCACTTTTCCTCTGGACGTTTTTCACGCCTGAAAACGTTCAAGCGCCATTGGACTGCCTGTTCTCGTTTCCTCACTCCCTTTTTACCTGTGTTCAGTCAAGTGCACTACGCAGGTGTCCATATCTTTTTATGCGAGTGGTACTAAGATGGCCGATTGTGCTAGCTGATGTGACACCGCGATGAGATACGGTGCACAAGTCTCTCGCCGCGTCCTGTTTGTCCCGCGCCGTATCTCATCGTAAATACACGAGTATAGAAAAGAGGAAAGCAGAGGAGGGTCCTCCCTCCACAGCTACTGGTATGCCTGTGTGCCCGTTTTTCTTCTCCAAAGAAAGTGGCTCCACACTTTTGCACCCCCTGGGATCCTGGACCGCTGCTGCTCCTTTTCCTTCAGTTCGTTTCCGTTTTCCCTTCTAAGCCACACTCCCCTTGCTTGTCCACTCCCTCTGCTTTTACTATTTTCGAGCCCTGCCATTTCACCCCTCAACCTTCGCCTTGACACATGGCTTCCCGGTTATCTACTGCTTTCAGCCAGCAGCCACCCGGGAAAGAGAGGCGGGAGAGGGAGAGAGTAAACCGTCCGCTGTGAAAGGGAGCAAGCCGGTGCTGCGGCAGATAAACCTGTCCCCCTCTAGGTCAAGGACGGCAGTCGTGTCGAAAAGTGCCCCTGCGCCGACTTGCGCTACAGTAAAATTCCAAAAATAGGAGAAAAAAAACAGTGAATTTTAAGTGGCCACCTTCTGCGATGAAATAGGGTAGCCAAGAAATATTTGCCGTAGCGCCGAGAACTGAAAGTTCCGCAAGGATTTCTGGCTCCGCCGGATCGAAGAAGGGGATTTGTACGCGTAACATGGGTAAACACCTTTTTTTATCCCTTCTTTCTGCTCGCAGTTTGGTAGTGGAACGAACTTGATCCAGAAGTCACACAACAGAGCTCACCTGAAAAGGTTTACCCAGTTTGTGGAAGAATCCGTATTTCAGTCTAACGCACGGTAACTCTGCCTACTGATATGTCTCTCACTGCATGTACACTTTTTTTTCTTTTTTAGTTTCAGTAAGTTTATTGTATCGCTTGTATGTCCATATTCGTGTGTATCTACTACGTTGCGGCTCAGGGTTATGTATCGCTTCTATATTCTTTGTGCCCATCATTGGCTTCGTCTTGCAGTGATTTCAGACTCGATTGCACCGCCCGGTGTCTCCTAATGATATTGTTTACTTGCTCGTTCAATTTAAAAACAGTGTGCCGTTTTCTTTTTGTACCCACCCCTGTTACAATCCCTCTAGGGACTGATAGTATATGGAAATAAAATAATGATAAAAACTTGGCTTATTACGGTGACGCGGTGGGGAACGCTCTTTTCGTGATACTTTAGGTCAACAGACACAAGATAAAACTGCAAAATAAGCAGTCAAAGTAAAGGACGCGCAACATCTCTGGAGCAGTGTCGGATCCGGATGGTTGCTATATCCTTGTATCCCTCGAGATTCTCAGATCCGTGCTTAAAAACCTTCGGCAGCCATCTTGCGACGCGATTCTTCACCAATCAAAAAGCGGCTTCTCGGGGCCAATCACGTAGCTTAGATTTAAAATTGACGAACAGATAGATTTCACCGTTCTCAACCCATGAAGCAAGCGCTGGTGAATGCTTACTAGGTTCTTACTAGGTTACAAGGTTTTGTTAAACATAAAGCGGACTTGTTCGAAACGGAGACGCATCGGGCCCACACAGCTCCTTTGTTTTAGCCGTGCGGTGGAGGAGGCGGGAGAGGGCGCCAGCTAGGCTGGCGACCCCTTGACCTTCGCTTCTCTAATGAGCCCCACCATCGGCGGGACAAAGCAGCAGACGAACCAGGAACACGAAAACGCCTTCCGCGCTTTTCTGTTCACTTAACCCCGCAATCCAACTTTATTCAGGAAACGCGATGGAACTCGGCCGTTCGTTAGAAAAACAAAAAAAATTCGGCTCCGTGCAGGAAGTACAAACCTTGCTTCGCGACAGTACAGCCTTTTAGAATAGGATGAATCTATTTGTTAGGGGCGTAGGGGCACAGCGAGACCCGAATGCGCATGCGCGGAACAATAACTCCCCTATGCGCATGCGCACTGGCGCCTCGCTGCGCCCTTAATCTATAGGGTTCCCTTCTTCTAACTGTCTCTAATATGTCGAACCTATTCGTAACCGCACAAGATTCCCGAGGCTGTGGTAAATCTTTACCGTACGTTAAGATTGCACTTCGAGTATCGTTTTAAACATGTGAGTCCTTATTCTGCATAATGTTTAGTCGATTTGTTTGGTCGCTTTGATAGACGTGCAAGTTGTCTGAAAGGATAAGCAAAATTATGCATTCAATTTTCTTGCCAAATCAACACTCTAATAATTGCACGAAAAGGTGTTTTTTTTTTCTTTCATTCACTATACGAAAAGGAAACTCGTCGAGTCTGACAGCGCTACCCCGTCCTGGACAAATTCCGTCGTATGAATCAATGTGCAATTGATCTAATACTGTGATATAAGAACCCTCCTGCGATGTGAAGACTTTGCTAAGTTGAGTTCTCGAATAATACGCTCGCAGTTTTGCATGATTGCGGAAAGAGCCATTCATTTTACTCTTCTGCACGCTAACTGCGATGCATTTTGTTGTAGTGCAGCGAGTTTCCTAAGTTCGATGTTTGCTTTCATGCTTCAAAAATTTCCTCTTCGTATAGCCCCAGGCATAAAATACGTGTGTTTTCAGACAATGTAGCTTACATTTCAAAGGCGAGACATATGACAGCAGAAAACTCTCCTTCCAGCCACTGAGTAGGCTGTTTCGTGAAGCGGGAACATTACATTTCAAAATAAAGGGTGAAGGAGCTAAACTCTGCGTGCGCAATTTGTTAGAAGTAGTAGTTGCAGACCCCACACGCCAGAGAGTGCAGAAGTCCTGCGTGTAGGCACGGGTTTCGCATTTTACTGGAACGGACACAACGAAAACTTCAGTTATGGCTGCTCCTGCAGCTTTTGCATCCTGTGGCTGTCACTCAAGATTTATAGATATTGCTTGCCAAGTTTTCGTGTTGAAGTAAAAAAATAGAGAGAGAGAGGTGCCAAACATGGCGCAATTATTCTGAACAATGAAAACTTACAAGGGCACAGGGAAAAACGTGAGAAGGAAAGAGGCTGTTCGCCAGGAAGGGGCGCAGAGGCGTTTCAGTCTCAAAAGGAAACTAGCGAAAAGGAAACAGGAAAGCACACACTGAGGACGACGACAAAAAAGAAACAGTACGAATAGAAACGCACATAATTCCGCTTCCTTACGTCTACACAGAGAGAAAAGCCCGGGGAAAGGAAACTTGGACAGCCACAAAGCTTTTCTGTTTTGTTACTTTAACTTTCATTCCACCTAGCGTGAGAAACTGCTGCGCTAAAGATGCTTTTATCGAGGGCGACGAAGAAAAATGTGAAAGATAAATGCAGCAGGTAAGCCATTAAAACGCAATGAATGAGGTCTTGCGACTCGACGACTTCCGGAAGCAGGTCGCCTTCGCAAGCCAAATGGCTTTATTAAGTTTGGTCGGTGCTGGTGGCTCGTGTGAAAGGGAGTTGAAATGCAAATGCACCTGGCAGTTCTTTGGTAGGAAAGTGAAGGTAGCTGCGGCTTCCTAAAGTACTATTTTTGGCTCGGCAGTCTAGACGACGACAGATGATTGCCCCTCCACACCTTACCTTACCTTGATCCCTACAAATACGCCCATGTCTCAGAGGATGTTTGTGGCCGTGAGTAGCGACCGAGCAATATGAACGGCGAGGCACAGACGGTTCTTGGCCACCTCTGCCTGAGCTACACACTCCCGCAGTGACCAAGGAGGTATTGCGTACTCAGAGTCCCGAGCCCATTGCTAATCAAGCACAAGTCACAACTCCGGTCCAAGACCGGGACCGCCAAGTGACTCGCCCATCGCTCCCGAAGCACCCAGCACCCACCCCAGCACCGCGCACCCAGTTTGTTGAGCCTACTGCTGGTCGGGTAGTAGGTCAGAAACCGGACCAGGTCGCAGACGAGCAAGTGACTGCAATGCTAAAGCCAATCGTGAATACCATGCGTGTGCTGCTTTCCAGCATGCACAAACCAGCTGCACAGAATGCACAGCAGATGCTGGATTTGTTCAATCCAGTATTTGCAGCTGCCCAATAGCTGGCACAACGCATTCTCCAGCCTCATCCTTCCGAGAAGAAGTCCGATGCTTGCGTTGTCATCAACATTATCAGCCTCAACGGCAAGCAGCCTTTCTTGACACTGAGAACGTCTGCGCTGCCTTGTGATGGAGGGCCCTCGATCTGTTCCACTCAGGTCGCAGCAGTCGGCAGCCCTCAAGGTGTGCAGGCTACAGCTGCGGAGGCCTGTGACTTACAGTGCTTGTGTGTTTGCCTGTCGTGCTTGCTACGGACCGCATTTTTCTACTTATTCTTTTACGCCCCCCTCATCCCTCTCCCCCAGTGCAGGGTAGCCAAACGGACCATTTTACTGGTTAACCTCCCTGCCTTTCCTCTACCACTTCTCTCTCTCTCTCTGCCGACCGTCCGCAGGGTGCGAGTAGCACTAAGGCAAAAATGCGACCGCCTACGTTGTCAGCTGGTCTCTTTTAGTGTCACACCAATTTCGCAATACGCAGATACACAGGTACCTGATGCTCACGAAGTTTGAAACGGGTGTAGCGAGCCAGACCATGAAGTCAAAGTCTGAAAAAAAAAAAGTTGAAAAGACAGGAAGCACTGATTTATTCTCGCGCGAAAGCAAGCAACAGTCGTACTCGCGCTCACCTTTCTAAGCATACAACTCAGAGACCAGCGGAAGTGGGCGTTGGATTGAGAACGAATCAAAGCTTCAGGAGAAAGGCAGGCCAGGATTGACGGACATAAAAATGATGTCATTTCTTTCTCCTGACTGACAGAGAGAGAGGAACGGCCACGGAAGGCGTCGTCAAAGGCATCGTGGGAGGCTCGCGCGGACGGCGGCTACAGCGTCGCCGTGCGGGTGGACGAGAGCCAAGAGCATGCAGCGTCGCTATACGAAAGGGGCCCATTGTGTGACCGACAGGAAACGCCGCGATGGGGACCCCGATGGCGAAGCGCCATCCGCGGCTGGGGCGGCGCACGTTGCGTCCAAGCGGCGGAACGGGCCAAACACACCGCGCTCCCGTGGAAAGACTGGCCGGATAACGACCTCTCTGGTACACGCGCTACTGACCTCCGTCCTTGTTGTATGATGTCCTCGGTTATTTCGTCGATGCATCGGTCCCTGCGTGATCTTCTAGACCGATTGGAGGGAAATCGCAAAGCGTCGGCACACCTCGGTGACACGAAACAAGCGCTACCGTGACGAAATTGCAATAATTAAATGACGTATTCGCCCGGAAATTCACTGCCGGTTGGACAGGATGTACATCCGCCGAAAGAATTGCTCCGGGAAAGTGAGTGAGATATTCTTCAGGAAATAGTTACTTTTCTTTTGCCTTTCTGCCCGGCTCAGCTTTTCAATGCAAATTGATTTCGGTGTAAAATTAAAACGCCGTACTTTTTTTTTTTTGCGCAGCGTCAAAGAATCCGATAAGGCAAACTTGCTGATTCAATTAATAAGATTTGGTCATTTGTAACGAAAGATAGTGAAGTTAATCAAGTCATTTAATGTCTGAAGGACAAGCAGTTCATTGCGCATTTTATAAACGATGACGCGCAACTAAATTCTATATCAGTGTTTATCACCGTCGTTGGAGATAAACACTCAGAGTACCGGCGCTTCTGAGGAATACACACTAATTGCACCACAGACATAACCAGTTCAAGGACTCACTTTAAGAAGCTGCATGATGTCTATTTGCAACGTTCGCTGTGTTGCAAAACACCACGGCGATGATGCACTGCATACGCCATAGCTGTGGCAGAGTGTTTCGCATTTATTTACCCCTGCATGAGTTTCCGCGAGATCATGCTGGAATGGCACACATGGGCTGCAAGTGTTTGCGACACGACCCATAAGCATGTCACAAGGACAGCTTCAGTGTTTAACATTTTATTTGCACATTCTTCGTTTTGGGATTGTGAAACAGGACGGCAAAAGTTACGCTAGTCACAGCTGCGTCGCCACAAGCGAAAGGAACGCTGGGTGTTTATCGCAAACTGTCGGTGTCTGTAACAGTACAGACTACTCAACTGCAAAATGTTGGTGACAACGGCGTAAAAGGCAATCCAGCTCAAACAGAAGTGTAACCCCACCATGGACGGTGCACAACAAACGTTCAAATTTAAGATGCCAAGGACACTCCCATATAGTATCACTTCTTAAAGTTTCCGGATAAAATCTTCAAAGGCTGTTTTGCCAAGTTGTGTAAATGTAGTATAGGTTCTGGTTCGAAGTCTCCGGATGACAGCAGGCATATCATTTAAGGGGAGGCACCTGTCGTCGGCCGTTAGCCGTATTTAAATAGTACAGGGTCGTCCACTTGTGAGGTGAACAGAACAGCACGTGATGAGGCTAAACTACAGTTTCGCAGGGCGTCACACGAAAGTGATGTTCCCGTAATGGCGCACCAGCAAGAAGCACGGACACAATGGCAGGTCCCCAGGCTGCTCTCTAATTTGCATGTACCCAATATATGAAGCAAACGTGTTCATCTTTAAACTGAAAGGCCAAGGTTATTGAAAGGCGAAAGCGTGATATGCCGGATATCGCAACCACTCAAGTGATTGCGCCAGACAAATGCGTTCTGGCATTGCACCGTGGTCGTCTTTTGTGAGTGGCACCACCTATTTTACAAATTAGTGGCACGAAGTTATGCACCAGCACAAAACGCAATGAGGCCCAGGGTGCATAGTAAGTCCGCAATGGTGCCTTTAAGCAAAATTACCGAAGGCAGCTATTGCAATCCGGAAGCCATTAATACAAATGTCCGGACAAGGGCCAGGACTGGGCAGTGACTGGTTGCGCCCAGAGATATTTCCTGAATCCAGAGGCTGACGGTGTGAAGCAGCCAATCTCGCATTGCAAAGAAACTCAAGCAGGCAACGTGGAAACCTCTTGTATGTAACATTTATTCGTCGCGCCACGAACCATCAACACATCGATGATTTGCAATGCACTCACGCACGCACAAGAACTAAAACAATTCTTCCACTGCTGTATCTTACAGATCATTTCTCACGGTACAAAAATAGAGCATCCGACAGAAAAAAGGGCACTGAAACAGGCGACACAGGCAAACGCACTCATATTTATGAAAGAATATAAAAAATGAAAACAAAAATCCATTTTGGCAGGTCACCGCTCCATGTGATAAGAGCAGATGTTTAACATGTTGGCATTCTTATGCCGATAAGGAAATGGAAAACGACGAGAAGAAAGGAATGGGCACCACCTCCAACAAAAAAAAAAAAACAGCATGGAATGAAAAACGATTAAAACTAAAATAACTACGTCTCTGCTTGACAAAATGGAAATACTCGCAACAATAAGTCTCTGTGCAACGTTAAATAAGAGACGAAGCCGCAAGGAATACACAAAATCTGGAAGACATCGGATTCTTGTTGTTCTTTCGAAGGCACTGAGTAACATGGAAATACAGTACAAAAAATATTGCTTGCTTTCAGAGCGCCACAACGAGTATAGATTGCATGCACTAACGCTGCAATAACAGGACGATTGTACTTGAAGCAGCGATCTAAAAGACATCGCCTGGAGATTCTGGGCGAAAGGCATTTCTAAATAATAAAAGAAAACAGACGCAAACAGTACACTATGCAAGGCCGCGCTTTGTTCGGCTCGCTTTTTTTTTAGTGATGTTGATGTCGTGCACAAAAAAAAAACAATTTGTTCCTAGGCTTTCAGCTACCATGGTAGAGATTACATGAAAGGACAATTCACACAAAAGAACAAAACGCTGGCAGCATAGGCGACTCCGATATTGCTCCCTCCATGGTCATGTTGGCACTTGCGATGCCTTGCCTGAAGGCATGCGGTAAAGGCAGGTCATGTCACCATGAGAAGTAGTTCGGCTAGGTTACTGGCTGTTTGGTCCCGGTGGTCTGCGCCATTTTGGTTCATCTTCCCCAAAGTAACGCATGCATTCCGACAGAAAGATCGAGCTGCCGGGTTCATGAGGAAAGGAAAAAAAAAATGTGAAAGAAGGCACAGACTTGCCCGTGTCAAGGTCGGCTACAAATCATTGTGCCTCGCCGAAAAGCGGCGTCGGTCGTCGTTCGTGGGAGGCAGCCGGACAACACGGCGTGATCGGTTACGCGTTGTCGATGCTCTTGTGGTCGAGGCGTCGCACGTAGTCGTTGATGAGATCTCTGAAGTTGATGGGGTCCATGTTCTTGCAGAGCAGGTCCAGCACGAGCCAGTCGCCGAGCTTGCAGCGTTCGCAGACGCGTTCCACGTAGTCCTTGTTGGCAAGCTTCGCGCGGCGGCGGAGGACCATGAAACGGATGCGGGGCAGGAAGACGATGAACGCCCTGTAAATGAGCACTGCACCAGACATGCAAGCCAGGATGATGAACCAGAACCACAGAAACACGTAGATCTTCTCGTTGATGATGTTGATGGGCAGGATGCACATGGCATCGTGCTTCTGCACGTCGCCGGATGAACCGTACATGTGGAAGGTACACTTTGTTAGCCTGGGGAAGACCTTGATCATGGGATCGTAGCGAACGGACCAATCCCACTCGGTGAACTGCAGCACCTTAGAACCATAGCTGGAGAACTCGCCGCCGAGGAACATGTCCATGAGGAACATTTGACCCACGACGTTCACAAAGTTCATCAGTTCAGCCATCACGTATCCATAGAAGAAGATGTTGTGGTTGTTCAGGTTGATGGACAGGTACTCAACAAGCAGTTTTCGGCTGTTCTCTTTCGCTTCTTCAGGTAGAATCGGGTTGTTCAGGCCAAGAATGAGATTCTTAATGCGGCCGCCTTCTACTGCCTTCCAGAAGTAGCGCGGAACGTAGAAAAGCACGGCCTGCAGGAACAGCACGAAGCAGACCCACTGGTAGTAGGCATGGTACACGCGCTTCTCGCCCGGCGTGTACTTGTCCACGCCGGGGTAGGGCACCTGCACGCCCACTTTCTTGTGCCAGGCATCGGTAAGCGAGAAGGTCGTGTGTATCCAGCAGAATGTGTCCAATAGGTTCATGGGAACGGCATCCTTGCTGATGCAGTCGATGGGGTCGCCGATGTACTGCCTGCCAGTGACGAGAATGCTGAAGGCGATGAGGACGCACACAGTAGCCTTGTAGTGCAGCCGAAAGACATTGTTGTCGATGACGGTGAAATCGGTCTTGAAGAACCCTTTGAGATTCCCAAAGAGCTGATCCATGGCTGCCGCTACTCCGCGCCTCCGGCTGCCACGCACTCAAGAAAAAGGACGCACCACTTGCGGAGGAGCCGTTCGCAGACGCCTCTGACACTTGTTGCTGGAGCGCGGAGCCCCTTTCGACTGTGGCTGGCGGGAAATGCGAGGCGGGGAGAAAGAGCACGCGCGTCCGCCGCGGCCGAGACGGCGGAACTGGCGTAACTGGTCCTCCTCTCTCACGCCAACTTTGAGCCAATCACGGCGTTCGACGAAACTTGCTCATCCCGTTGCTGGGGCCCAAGTTTGACGTCACTCGCACCCCGCTCGCTCCGAGAAGTCTCTTGTGTCAAGCCCCCTTCTTCAGGCCTAGCCCCCTCCCCTGCTGGTTTCCCCTTGCAGGGAGCTGTTCCCCGCATGCCTTCTGCGGCAGCGGCATTCTTGAAAAACCAGTTGCTTCCTCGCGGCGTGCACGTGCATGGCAGACGGTTGCATCCAGGGAAGCCAGGCGCTTGTCTGGATATTCTGGAGATAGCCGAGGCGGCGGAAAAAGTACTTTATCGGGGCTCGGGCAAAGATATGTTCCGGACGTGGTCAGAAAGTGTCGAGAATTTAGCAGTCCTGCGCGGGGAATTTCGCGCGGATGCACACCTGATCAAGGCATCGCGACTCACGCGGGAAGTTAATAAACTATTCCTAGAAAGACTACGCCTGCAGGCCGTTAAGAAAGCGCATTTTTTGTTTGTTCTCTCCGGCCGAACGCGCCATTATCGCGGCATTCGCTGGCTCATCGTCGCCTTGAACTCCCACGCGGGGCTGGACAGCGCGTCTTTCCCACGCAAGGCGTTTCAGAGCTGTTAGTCACGAGACAAGCATCTACGGGAGCACGCGATTGTGGCCGAACGAGACATTCTGGGCATTCCCTCTGTGGACTATCGAAATCTGAACGACGCGGGCACAGATTAGCATCGATGCATGCCGCATCTTATCGCGAGGCTGGTCTGGCCATAGATGCAATGGCGGACGATTCTAGTTTGCCACGTGAACAAAAAGTGATACTAGCTTGTTGGTTGTCCTTTCCAGCACCATCAATACGAGTGATATTTGTAAGCCGCTAAAGCACGTTTCTGCGTCAACTCAGCGCTTGACGTTCAGTTTATCGCCCTCTTTCTAGGTGCAACCTCCAAGACTTACGCCTTTAAAGCATAATCGCTGGAGTGGACCTTCCGTTTTGACCTGCCGTGGTGGCTCAGTGGTTAGCGCGCTCGGCTACTGATCTGGAGTTCCCTGGTTCAAACCTGACCGCGGCGGCCGCGTTTCGATGGAGGCGAAACGCAAAGGGGCCCGTGTGCTGTACGATGTCAGTGCACGTTAAAGATCATTTTCGCTCTCAGCGCAACACGAACGGAACACAAGACGAAGGACTAGTACAAACAGGCGCTTGTGTCCCGTTCGTGTCGCGCTGAGAGCGAAAATGAACACTTACCAACTCGCCCAAATTGCTATCTTGCTGAACGGTAAAGATCCCCAGGTGGTCGAAATTATTCCGGAGCCCTCCACTACGGCACCTCTTCCTGTCTTTTTTAAGTCTCTCCTTTATCACTTTGCCCCGCCGCGGTGGCTCAGTGGTTAGGGCGCTCGACTACTGATCCGGAGTTCCCGGGTTCGAACCCGACCGCGGCGGCTGCGTTTTTATGGAGGAGAAACGCTAAGGCGCCCGTGTGCTGTGCGATGTCAGCGCACGTTAAAGATCCCCAGGTGGTCGAAATTATTCCGGAGCCCTCCACTACGGCACCTATTCTTCCTTTCTTCTTTCACTCCCTCCTTTATTCCTTCCCTTACGGCGCGGTTCAGGTGTCCAAAGATATATGAGACAGATACTGCGCCATTTCCTTTCCCCAAAAAACCAATTATATATATATATATATAATTTATCACTTCCCTTACGGTGCGGTTCAGGTGTCCGCCGATATGTGAGACAGATACTGCAGCCTTTCCTTTCTTTAAAAACCAATTTCAATTTTTCCCTGCCGTTTGATAGACGAAATCGCGTCAACTGTCGACTTACGAGGATTAATTTTGCAGCGTCCGAACATTCATGTTATTGGAGGTATTAATGATGTGTTCTCCGTACGCGCCTCGAATATCTCGCCTTCATTTATACTTCATTTAGGCGTTTTTATGGAGGAAAAACGCTAAGGCGCCCGTGTGCTGTGCGATGTCAGTGCACGTTAAAGATCCCCAGGCGGTCAAAATTATTCCGGAGCCCTCCACTACGGCACCTCTCTCTTCCTTTCTTCTTTCACTCCCTCCTTTACCCTTCCCTTACAGCGCGGTTCAGGTGTCCAACGATATATGAGACAGATACTGCGCCATTTCCTTTCCCCCAAAACCAATTATTATTATTATTAGACTGATGAGCGTTACTCGTACTGGCACCAGTATTTACGGCATTTATTTTGTTCAGGGGGTACACGATCTCATGTGACGGGCTACGTTAGCGCACTTCCATTTATCAAGTAAGGTTGTTATCCCACTGCTTCGTTCATCAAGCGCAGTGGTGACCGCGATTCTAAGCTATTTATGTATTTTTGTTTATTATTTCGTGCTATCAAGTTCATTAAATTTCGTATGCTGTGGCCAAGGCGGAATTCACATCTAATCACTGAGGTCGAGAGAGCGCACGCTGCCAGAATTCACCCATAGACTGTCGGTGGTATCTCTGGTATCACATCTGGTATTGTGAACAGCACGAACGCATTCCATTAGCTCGGAAAAGGGAATTGTGCATAGGCGCAAGGACGGCCTGCTAAGGAACTGGCAACATCTGCAGGTGCTCATGGACGAAGCCGTGTCCAGACGAACGTCCAACATTTTCGATTGTCCGTGAGAAATGGCGTTTACACTAATGGCGCTGCCCGCGGCATGCTCTCCAGGCCACGTGCATGATCGAGGCAATGGTGCAACACACCACCGTCAGGACCGTAATCACGTTGTTCGGAATTTACCTTTCCACAGAGAAGATATCGGAACGGTATGCTGTTTTTACGTGTTTTTCCGAGGAGGTTAGAAGAACATAACGGCGATTGCGCTTGACGTTTTTAGCATGCCATTCCAAGTAGACGGCTCACAAATGACTAGGTGTTTTTGGCACGGGCAGCAGTCGCGGCCGATGAATCTTTCCTCCTTAGATGAGTCACTATCGTTTCTCTATGTAGCTGGCATTCTTCGCACTGTGAACACTTTAGCTTCGACAAAGGCTACAGCTATACAAACCGCATGAAATGCATGCACAATGTAAATGCAGATGAATAATAATAATAATTTTTTTTATTTTCTCATTCCAATACAAATGCGCGCCTGCCAAAGCCTTAGAAGGCTTGAGTGGCAGCAGACGGCACAAAACTCATGCATCGAGCACACAAACAAAAAACAAAAAGGGGGGAGGGGAGAAAACTAAAATGTATTCGAAAAGTGCGGACGCAAAAATGCACGCAAGCGGAGAGAAAACAAACAAAGAAAACGAAGAAAAATGTAAAATCATCGTATCAAAACAGAATGCTGGAGCTAAGAACGTAATTTGTCAAGGCAAGCTTTCACTATTTTTTTGGAGTTAGCAGGAGACATTTCTTTAGGTAACCGGTTGAGAACAGACGGAACATAATGTTTTCGCAGACGCTGGCCGTACCGGGTTCGCAATCTAGGCACGAGAAAACGATCACGAGTTCGCAGATCTTTGACCGGATTATATGGTGTACAAAAATCGCTTGTCCAAATATGCTTAAAAACTACTGATTCACAAAAAAGGTGACAGAAGTCAGGCATGTGTAATAATTCAAAAACGCTACTACCTTCATTTCGCGCCTTACCATATAAAACTGATTTAAGGATAGATTTCAGTATGCTGTTGACCTTCTTTCGCCGAAATAAAAGCAACAAATACCATAACGTAACACGCTGTAGGCTAAGGCGTATACAATTTGCTTGCGTACAAACATAGGGCAAAGGGTCTTAATAGAGTGCATCAAACAAGCAATTTTCCGAAGCTGAGAACAGACGAAAGACAAATGGGCATTCCAAGACATGTCGGAATCAAAGAATCCACCTAAGTATTTGACCGTTGACACAGGTATAATTAAAGGGCATTTGCATGGGGCACAATTTGGTCTGTGCAAACGAATAGACACGTCATTAGGAATTCTCTTTAAATAATTGTGAAAAAAATACTAATTGGGTTTTTTATTGTTAACATTAATTAAGTTATTGCTGAACCATTCCATAACTAGCTCTCTGTCGTGTTGGATGAGAGATAATGCTGTCTTAAAGTCATTATGTCTAGCAATTAAGAGTGTATCATCAGCATATTGAAAAACACGGCACAGTTTACAGACAGAGCTCAAGTCATTGACATATAAATTAAACAAAATAGGGGCAAGTATAGATCCTTGAGGAACGCCAGATTTAATCTGAAGCAGGCCACTTATAAATTTACCTACTGCAACGACTTGTGAACGATTGGATAGATAGTGAACAAGAAGAGATAGAAAAGGACCCCTAAACCCATAATTGTGGAGTTTATCTGCCAACACAACATGATTAACTGTGTCAAACGCCTTGGACACATCCTTAAAATAAAGCACAGGCAAGTTCATTTTCTTCAATGCAGCTGTTTAGAAGATCACATAGTTCATCAAGCGTGTTCAGCGTACCACGACCCTTAATAAACCCGAACTGATTGCCAGAGAACACGTCATGAGCTTCAAGAAAACTGATCATCACCGTCACAATGTGTTTTTCTAAAACAAGCGCAATGGATGGTAGGATCGAAATACCACGATAATTTTCAACTTTATTTTTTACTCCATTCTTATAGATAGGGATAACCTCCGCCTTCTTCGAGCCTTCAGGTACAATTTAGGTGGCGATTATACCGTTGATAATCGCGAGCAGAACATGTTTTATTCGTTCAAAATTTCTGAAAAGTGTATCGACTGAGATGCCGTCCCAACCTGGAGACTTTCGCCTGCTGAAGCCAGAAAGAATGCAACGTAGATCGTCTTCAGTGCAGGGTGGCAGAAATGCTGATTCAAGCACAGATTGCATGCTGCGAGATGGTAGACTGGGAACTTTTGAATGCACAGCCAGACCAGCAGCCGAAAAAAAGGCATTGAACTCATCAGCAAGTGTCAGAGATAATGCCCCAAAGTTACGGGAAATGGAATCAGCCACATTCCTATGTGCACAGCCTCGTAAGCGATTAACAACATCCCAGAACTTAGCTGGCTTCCCTTTCGACGCCACAAACCTTGCTTGGAAATACTGACGTCTTTTTGATCGCAGTAATGCATTAGCCCTGTTGCGGGCTGCCCTGTACAGTGCACTCAATTGAGTGTTCTAAGGCGAACGCCTACAACGGGCCCAAGTTTTTTCCCTTTCTGCAATAGCCGATAAAACGTCGTTGTTAATCCACTTAAGACCAGACTTTCTTTGCTTTATCATTATAGTTTTTTTTTTTACACGACTCCATCAACAGCGTAAAGGTTTCAACAAATGAATCGTAAAGCGCGCTTTCAGAAGTGCGACTTAGGAACAGGTCCCAGTCGTATTTTTCCAGCACGGAGTCAAGTCGCAGTCTGTCAATGACTTCGATTGTTTCCAATTTATCTTGCTTCATAGCCCTTAACCCAGCTTGTGGAAAAACACGACAGCCAACAAAGAAATGGTCCGACATTTTTTTATTCTATGATAAATGAACATGATTCATTATGTTCAAGGCGAACGTTCACGTGGTCAAGGCATGACGATACTAATTTACTACCAAACATTTCAACACGTGTGGGAAGGTTGATTGTAGCATCAATGCCGGCATCAGCAAGAGTGTAAGTAATCGACAACCAATTGTTTTTTAGTGTTTAGAAAGTCAGTATTTATGTCACCAATCATACAAATACGGCCCTGTGGAAGGTCAGTCCTGCTCAGCTCTTCGATGAAATAGGCAATATTTTGCTTCGGTGGACGATAAACAGCTATGTCAAAATGTCCCTTGTGAATACAGACAGCTAATGATTCCGCAGTGGTGAAAGAAATAGAAGTAGTTGTCGAAACCGAACTGTCCTTGGCAAAAATCGCTATACCGCCCCCTAGCCCAGAGTCACGAGTGAAGAAAAAGCTAGAGTATCCCAAAATTGAATGTTGCTGCAAATGGTTATGTGAAATGTTAACCTCGGTCAAAACGAAAACATCAGTGGAGTCACTTAATACACCGACTATAAAGCAGAATTCGTCCCAGTGCTTCCGAAGGCTTCGAATGTTCACATGAAGAACAGTAAAACAACTTTCAGTAGTAGTAAGGAATGCGTCACGAAGAGCCGAAAAATCACGAAATGAAAGCAAACCAGAAGACATGAGAAGAAAGAAGCCGATTAAGATAGCCTAAGTCAACACCGATAAGTCCGATAAATGCCTTACACGAATGGACGGATCGCCTTCCTTCTTACGCAAGTAAATGTGACCGTTCTTAACCCACACAAAATCGTAGTCCTTTGCCTTGGCTGCAGTACGTGAAGCCCAAAAAAGTTCTCTATTGCTTTTTGAAAGGTTCTCGGCGAAGAACAACTTGAAGTGTTCATTGCTTTGATCCAAGGATCGTAGTTTTGACCGAGCAAGCAGCCACTTATCTCGAATGCTGACGGCTGAAAATCTTACTAGAACGGGAGCAGGACCGTTCCTACGAGGGGCAAGCCTATGCACAGCCACCCCCTGATCCTTTGAGAAGGAATCAATTGAAAGCTCAACACTCAAATCCTTCAGGACTTCCATCAGGTTCTCATCCGGGTTTGTGGGCAGGCTATGTATCGCTAGGTTGGACATCCTGCTGTATTGTTCAGATTCATTTAAATCGGATTGTAGTTTCAGGATAGTTGAGGCCTGAGATGCGACACATGTTTCTAGGAACTGCACCTGAGTGGTCAGCTCAGCAATATGGTCTCATCTCGAGCCAGAAGCGAGTCATAGTTTTTAGAAAGGCCATCAAGAGATGACTGAACCTCATTCACCACAGATATCGGAGCTTTGACTTCAGGTTTCAATGAAAGAAGTTCATCCAATTTTAGGTCTAACATAGAAATATAGTCTACCCGTTCTTTGATCGACAGCAATACAGGAAGTCTTTCTTTGATAGCAGCCAATTGCTCAGATGTCTAGCTTTCCATTCTTCATTTAAGGCTGCGTCGGTTTAGTTCCGTGAACGGTTACTTCACCTGCAGCTACAGAATAGAGGGTGAGATGCGAAACGAGCGAGAAGCGCTGCCGTTAAGAACTCGATTCCGCTGTGTGTGCAGCCGTCCCGTTCCTGCATCTGATTCCAACTACAGCGCATTTCTGCGCCTGAAGCACTAGCTCAACAATTTTGTTTTGTTGTGCAGTAGCTGCGATATGTTCGGGACCTTCTCCATGCAAACCAGGGTCGGTGTAGTATCTCCATTGTTTTACGGATGCCCCGTCTGTCAGCTGTCGCATTCCGAGGCTGCCAAACGTAAACGGATAGACTAAACTTGGCAAGCGCCCTTTCGTCGGGTGTACGGAAAAATTGCCGCCGGCTGGTTCCTGCGCCGTGAGCGGCATATTGCCTATAGGTTGGTTGCTGCCTACCAACAACAACTTCAACAACAAAAAACAGCGGAGGCGCCGGCGAGGCACAAAGATCAAGAGGTTTAGACGTGGTTGTATTACATGAATGTTTTGATGGAGTGCGGCTTCTAAAATGTCCCTTGACTTCCCATCGCGATCGCAGAATCCCACTACGTCACTTGGATGTAAGCTTCAATCACGATTTGTCCCTGTATTCGCATCTAATTTATTTATTACAGTTCTGTTAACGTTTGCTCAATCGTCTAAACGTAAGCTAAACATAGTTCGTTACCATATTTTGGAAACTGCTAATCTTGTCGCACGATTCTTAAACGCGCAGTGTCTTTTGCGGTCTCCAAAAATTTTTCCACGTACGCCGAACTTGTGGCACTTTGCCTTGTTAGCGCCCTATGCAACTGTGTACGGGCCGATATAAAAACACTTGTTTTTTGAACTTTTGCAAAAATGGGCAGGAGACTTACGCTACCACATTTACTCTGTGCATGGTTAAATATTTTTGGGGAATCCCCCAAGATGGAGTATATTCGTAATATGGGGGTAATTACTCATTGGCAGCCACACGGCAAACATGCGGCTGCGCTTGGGTGGATACCAATGAGTAATTACTCCCTTATTAATATGCAAACGCACACAGCATTTCAACGAGCAATATGCCGACGACCCAGAAACGCTTGCGCCAAGTGCAGACACGAGACCAACGGTCATTATTTCGACGCCCACGCTTAGTAGTGTGATGACCCAGTTTCTATTCACCCAGCCTTCAGTTGTCCGGAAGTTTTGCACGGCTGCCTTGGTGCAGGCAGCATGGTATTCTTTCCCTTCCCCTTATCATTTCTTTGAGCAGCTTAAGTTTCTAGCAGGATTATCTACCACAACGACGAGTGCCAGCTGCCCTGGAAAGCTTACTGTCGCAACGCGTGACGTCAACACGGCAGATGCCTGCAAGGCACCATCAGATAGAACCCATCGCCTCTCAACATGGCTCTAATCTGATAGTGGCCCATCTAATCAACACGCAGGATCCCGAAACAGCAAACTGTACTGTCAGTTACAAAATTCTATACACGTGATAAGGAAGAGGGACACAGTAGCCCTTCAGCGCCCTAGCATTGACGAGCTTGAATACGATATGAAATGCTTTCTTTAGCGGCAATAAAAGTAGTAGTATTAGTAGTCGTAGTACGAATGACGTGGCAACGAAGGGGCGGAACGTCGTGCCACAGAGTAGAGGCGTTTTACATGTTTGTCATTTTTCTTTTAACAAAGACTTTATAGGTTCTTGCCAGACTATAGCCAACACCATGGGCCAGACCAAACACGGCTTATCACGGTACGAGCAATGGCCCGCATTCGCTGTGCGGGCGATAGCCAGACAGCACTGCCAAACAGCTGACAATAGCTGCGAAGGCAGTGTGAACTGTAAACATAAATAAGTTCATCGATGATGCTTCGCACGTATCGCGTCAATGTAGGCGTTAATTGTCCAGTATAAGAGATCAGTAAGCCTTCTCGCAGTCTGCGCTCTCCCTGTGTGATTCTCTTCAACGTACACTGAGCCTTTTGTCTGCCTGACTGGCTTCTGAAAAATATTAATTTTAATGCAAACATTGAAAATAGGGCTATTGTAGTAGTTGTAGTTGTCAGCTGCGTTTGCCATCGATCTGGCTGCGGGCGTTTGCACCCGTAGTAACCGCTTTTAGCCGAGAAACCGCTCACCGTTCGCTCATCTGGTGAGCAGCCTGTCCAGCGTGTCAGGCGGCAGCTCAATTAATCACGAGGGGCTACTCGTTAAGAGCAACCCGGGTCGCCACCGAACGCAAGCAACCCTCTAGTCCCATTCATTACCGCATCTCCGACAGACGGGCAGTGGCGCATCGCTTGACCGCTGCAGCACTGCGCCAGGATTGGTAGGGAGATTCCCGAGGACCCATGAATGTAGAGAATGACCAATTCCACATATATTTCACACATATATGGATATTAACCCATTATAGCTATCCAAACAACTGCCATCATCACGTGAACACTGGGTCTGAAAACTGAAATCTAAGTGAAAACCGAGCTGTTAGCGTATCTAATTCGCATTTAGCCTTACTACGAAAATCGACCATCTTTTCTTTTTTTCTCTGCGCACTGGGAATAGACTACTAAGTCGTTCATCAAGGCCTGTCTAGATTCACAGCACGGTAATGGATACCGCAGGTTATGTTCAACTGCATTCGTTCAGTTCTCGTATGTCTTGGCGCTCTTTCTTACATAATGGCGCGGTTACTTCCCTTTTAGTTTTTATTCTGATGGCATAAACTGTACAAGGAGGCAAAGTTCAACAATATACCTGAATTGGTATAGTATTTTGTTGTAGTATATTATTTGTTTGCAGGTTGCTGTGCGACCCCTCTCTTTCTGTGTTTTCAGCGAGAGGGATACTTCACTTTTATGAGAAAAAAATAAACGAGAGCAGAGGCCTTTTAAGTACCTAGGGCCGTTGGATATATAAAGTCTGATGATAAAGTCTGATGACTCAAAGCGGCCCAAACTTTATACAGGTACGCCATCTTCTGTGCCACATAGAGCGTTGCAAAGACCGAGGAGAAAATATGTAACACATAAGAGCGAAGCATATATGGCGGATACCGCTATTTCAGGAAACCATAGCGCCTTCTACTCGCACAACAAAACTGGCAAATTCTCAATGGCCACCGTTTTATTTTGAAATCAATTGGTTTTCGAGTGGAGCCTTGAGGCGTTTTCTATCTCGAGCCGATTCCCCTGGTAAACAGACAAAATTCGCCCGACAAGAAGCAGGGGTGGAAAGGAGTGGAAAATGTCTTAAAGCGTTATCTTCATTTACACGCATGCATCTTACATATCCGATCAATCCAGACTTCGCTATGTCTACTGTGGCTTTTGTTTACGCTAGTGCTCGTTATTGCGAACCAAAACGCCGTTCCTCCCACCTCAAGACAACCATCCTGTTCAAACAACAGTCGCCATGTTCCCGAGAATGCCGGCGCCTGTCCGAATGCGCTCAGTATGGAGACTCATATCTGGCTCCCGAAACATTCACCACTTGTGCAACATCGATATCCAGCGGACTTCAGATGCCCAGGAAACAACGGCTAAAGGTGACATCTGGGCTTTCTTGCACAGCAGGTTAAACCCCCAAACGCAGACATTTAGAGTGAAGCCTGAAGGAAATGACATAAGCCGAGGTGGCTCCACAAGGTTGAAACAGTTTCCCACAACTACCATGACCAATTCCCGCTCTCCTTACAAGGAACTCGGTGCGAAACAACGCCAGAAGAGCGTCAGCCTTCAAGGCGACGCTTTCTCGTACTCTACGCGCACGGCGGCAACCGGACGCAGTTCCGCGGCGATAAGTGCCGCCCGTTCTGTTTGCACTGTTCGATGACGCCAGAGGCAAGGTTTCACTGTCAGTTGTCAACGTTTCGACGGCCCGTGTGAGCAGCGCGAGGTGTGGGCACGGTTTCTTGCTCCACTAGGCGTAGTTAGCTACTTGTAGTCAGTGCAAGAGCCAAGCGGAGTGGAATGCACTTAACTGCGTTGTGGTCAATGAAGGAAACCTTGTAAAATTTAAACAGTTATTGTCAGATTATATCTTTTCAGAGGTCATGTTCTAAGAGCCCTTATTACCTGTTTATTGCCTTGTTTCCACATCTCATGGTGTGAACAACTGTGTCAACTTGTGCTTACTATTTATTTTTATGCAACTGATTTTTATCATTTCTTATGGCCCGTAATTATCATCTGAACTCCCCACCCCCCGTTATGCAATGCCGCAACGGAGCCCTTAAGGAAGAATAAATGATGACGACGCACTGTGTCTCTAGTCACTGAGTACCGCCAGGTTGAACGTTCTGGTAATCGGTCCACCTGAATGCAGCCATGCTTACTGCTGCGAAGGAATGATATGCAGCTTTATTGGAAGCTCGCAGGTGAACGGAATATTCGTCCGGGTCCTCAAAATTATTCGCATTGCATTGTTCACCGGCTGTAAGAAAGTTAAACATCATTCATCGCCAGGGAGGGCTGCATACCTTCTAGTGGGCGCAGTATTCGTAAAAACTGTAGGTTTACTTGGGCAAATAGGAAATAATTATGACGAACTGTCCTTGTAAGAAATATTGCTGTAGAAGGCCTGACCTTGTATGCTGACCAGACAAAAATGTCCTAGAAAGGCAGACGGCGTTTTCTGCTTTCGTGACGTTTGCTGCGACGTAAAGAGTCACATTGGTGTTTACCGTACTTTTTCTGTTTTTCCTGTATAACCATAACATGACGTCATAGTTCGCTAGGCGGCACTCAAAATCAAGAAGTGGTTGGTTGCATGAGAAAGTCGCACATTCAGCATCGAACATGTGTAGCAGGCACGTATCCAAGGAGGGGGGGGGGGGGGGGGGGGTTCGAGCGGGCACCCCTCCTCCGCCAAATCAAGCTCATCCCCTCTCCTCGATACTCTTAAAAAGGACATGTACCGTACAGCAACTGGATGGATGGATGGATGGATGGATGGATGGATGGATGGATGGATGGATGGATGGATGGATGGATGGATGGATGGATGGATGGATGGATGGACGGACGGACGGACGGACGGACGGACGGACGGACGGACGGACGGACGGACGGACGGATGGATGGATGGATACGGCTGAACCCTTTAAATCAAGCGGTGGCTCAAGCCACCTAGTCATGACTTATGAAATTTTACTCTTGTCTTGATTTTAGCCACCAATCAGATAACCTTCGCTTGGTTACTCCCCCCCCCCCCTCACGTCCCCCCTCGCTTGATACAAGAATTTGCCCTGGGCACTGTCTACGCGCCTGATGAAGACAATAGCACCTCATCTCATCGTGGAACACCTTCCCTCTTTCTTGTACGCAGCTGTTTCCGGCCGCCAAAAGACCAATTGACACTCGACCCCACAGACCAGTGGCCGCAAATCTGTACCACCACCATCATCATCAACGTCATCAGCTTGACTACACCCACTGCATAGCAAATGCCACTCCCATGTCTCTCCAATTAACCTTCTTTTGCCAGCTGCATCCACCCTTTGCCTGCAAACTTCTTAATCTCATCCGCCCACCTAACCTTCTGCCGCCCCCTGCTACGCTTGCCTTCTCAATTGGAATCCACTACGCTACGCTTAAGGACCAGCGGTTATCTTGCCTTCGCATTACATGCCCTGCCCAAGCCCATTTCTTTCTCTTCATTTCGTCTAGGATGTCATTAACCCGCATTTGTTCCCTCACCCACCCTGCCCGCATCCGGTCTCTTGACGTTACACCTATCATTCTTCTTTCCATAGGTCGCTGCGTTGTCCTTAACTTGAGTTGAACGCTTTTTCGTTAGCCTCCACGTTTCTGCCGAGTACCGGTATGACAAAAGTGTTGTATACTATTCTCTTGAGGAGTATCGGTAAACTGCCATTCATGATCTGAGAGAGCCTGCCATATGCGCTCCACCCCATTCTTACTCTTCTAGTTATTTCCCTCTCATAATACAGATCAGCTGTCACTACCTGACCTAAGTATACATATTCCCTTACGCCGCCGTGGCGGCTGAGTGGTTATGGCGCTCGGCTGCTGGCCCGAAAGACCCGTGCGATCCCGGCCGCGGCGTTGGAATTTCGATGGAGGCGATATTCTGGATGCCCGTGTACTATGCGATGTCAGTGCACGTTAAAAAACCCCAGGTGGTCGAAATTTCCGGAGGCCTTCACTACGACGTCCCTCATAGCCTGAGTCGCTTTGGGACGTTAAACCCCCAAAAACCACGAACCATAAACCACATAATCCCTTACGACTGCCAGCACCTCGCTAACATATGTGAGCTGCTTTTCCCTTCCCAGGCTATACCATTACTTTGGTATTGTGCTTGTTAATTTTAAGAACCACCGCTTTAAGGCGAAAGCCTTTCATGGCTCATCAGTGGGCGCGAGACCTGTCCGCAGGAAACGTGTGCAAATGTCCGCTCCATCTGTCAATCAAACAAAATTAAGAAATAAAGGAACGAAAATGTAAAAACAATAAATTAAAAATAAAATGGGGAAAACGAAAAGGAAATAAAAATAGAAATAACATTAAAAATAAATGAAACAAAAATGGATAAAGGAAGACAATTTAAACGATAAAAATGTAAAAGTACTAAGAAGAATTCAAATGTAGAGAGAAACAGAGGACAGGGAAAGGCTTTCGCGTTTCCGCTCATAAGCAGACATAAGTGCAGTTGATCTCCTGAGTGAATTGGAAATTACTTAGGTTTTTTCCACTCTTTTCTCCAACTGTTCCCAGTTCAGGCCTCGGAATACCTCCTGTAAACAGGTGGTGAATAGCATTGGCGAGATCGTGTCTCCCTGTCTGACGCACTTCCTTATTGGAATTGTATTGCTGACATTATGGAGGGATATCGTAGCTGTGCAGTTCCTATAGATGTCTTCCAGTATTTTCACATAAGGCGTATCTACACCCTGGTTCCGCAATGCCTGCATGACTGCTGAAGTTTCAACTGAGTCAAATGCTTTCTCGTAATCAACGAAGGCTGTAGATAACCTTTATTATATGTTCCATTCGGCTGTAATTATACTTCTTTTTCTGTGTCTGAAAAAGCCTCGTTTGATGTTATGCATTTGTATGTACAGGGGAAGCTGCGCATGGGTTGTGGAGTAGGGTCTAAATCGATTTCACCCACCTGAGGTTCTCAAGTCTGCATTGACTGATTTTGGAGAACTCGTGGCTCGCGTCACTCGTGGGCGGTGCAGCGACTTCTTGTTCGCACTTGTCGTTCCGGAAATCCGGCAGTTGGTAGGAGTGAACAAGGTGCTGCTTCTTTTGCTCTAATTGCTCATGCCTGAGCTGGAAAAAAGAAAACTGGAGAGGACACTTAAACTCCACCTTAAGGGTATGACGCGATAACATTAATGCTCATGTGCGGTAAATGGTAATTCTCCACTCTACATTCATAGATCGCTGAGAGTCCTCGTAGTACAACTCCTGGCGCAGTGTTGCAGCGGTTAAGGGATGCGCCACTGCCCTGCGATGGCAGGTGCTGCCAACGGTGGGGCTTGGGAGACCTATAGGTTACCCTCCTCTAGCAACATCTCGCGACCAGTCAGTAGCTTAACTGCTACCTGACACCGTAGTCAATTTTCCCACGATCCGGTGGCCAGGTTGTGATGACGCCACAAGGTCAAGTCACCTATCTGGCCCATATGGTTGCCGGACAGGCTGGTTGCTCCGGCCGCTCCGGCTGCGAGCCTCGAAATGGTAGCTAACGCCGTCACCAGAGTTTTTTTTCAAGAAGGGTTAGTAACGTTGTCCCGGTAAAACTACTTAAAATACTGATTTACCTACTGCCATGTATGGCTTCCGGCTCGTTGTCCATGGCATTCCGAAGCGCAGCAGGACACGAATTTGGCGCGGAGTCTTCCGCCACGGCGACGGCATTAGAGCGACGCCGAGCCAACTAATCCTGGACGAGAAGAGGAAAAGCCGCCAGGACATGCCGACTGTTTGGTGCCCCCGAGGAACCGATGCCGGAAAGATTTAGCGTCGAAAGGTCAGCGGGGTTCCGGACGGAGTCAACTATAGAGCCGTTATTTATGGAGCTGTAAGAACTATACGCCCGTCACGAAGCGCTGCTGATTGTGAGGACTAACGGGTGGACGCTAGAGGCGACGGAGCTGCCATGCGAGCCAACTTGGACACACGCACTCGCACGCGCATTTTGCGTAGGTGTTTGCATATACGTGTGTGCGTTATCGTTTATATCGGTGGCTGGTATATACATTCTCATTTTATACGTGTGGTCCAGTGTTCGCGCTTTGTGTAGTCTCGGCTGCATAAATCTGTCCTCCTCATTAAAAGCATTTCGATCCCTTGTTCTCAAACCTTGTGCTGAAGGCTGGAACGCGGGAGTGTTCGGGTGGCTATAAGGAAAGGGCGAGCATCTGGCATATACTACATTTCTTATCCTCGTAATGCCCAGGCATCAAGAACATAGGACAAAATTGATGAACTTTCAGGATTTCATCACTAGGCTAATGCTTCTTTCTTTGCAGAAATGCAAAAAAAACTGGAAGATTTTCCATAAAGAAGTACAATTACAGCATAATTAAAATTTAGCTAATTCTGCTGAGCTTTCTAAGGATCAGGACGATAAAACTGAACTCAACCGCAGGCGCACAGAGTAAATCAAGAATAAAACTCAAAACTGATGTATTGTCTGCTAGTGAACCATTATGACGCCGAAAATTGTCGGCTGTTTTGCTATTAGGGTTAGCTTTTGCATTAATTTATGTCAGCCGGCATTTCTGGCAACGTACACTTTGACCTTGCTTTGATAACTACATGGAAGTTGCCGTTTCTGCAATTATTTTACTAATTCACCTAATTCTGCCAGCAAAAATGAAAATGGATGGAAATCTTTACGCTCACTATAACAGGCAGTACGGCGGGAAATACACGGCTCGGTGCTTCACGCAGCCACGGCGCCTGTCTGCCGACTCAGTATCCGCACAACGTACCGTTCCTTTCGGTATAGCTGCTCGCTGGGAACTTACATTTGTTGCGGTTATATTTCGGCATGTTTACGTGCTTCAGCAAATTCTTAGCGATTCACTGCGCCATTTGTGGACGTCCTAGTTTCCCAGTAATGCAGAGTTCAAAAACGATCCTTAAAATATAGCAACGGATGAATCGAAGTACGCAAATGCTCCGAAGCTTAAAACATTGACCTTTAAGTTTCCCTCTGTTTAACTGCCACGTTGGCATTTGATTTTGTTTGCAAGCTTAGCTAACGACATCTGCGGTGGAAATGAGAAATTCTTAATGAGCGAGCTGCCGCGTAGAGAGGAAACGAACCAGACCAAACCGGTCATCCCTCGTGGCATATCGTCCCCATAACATAAATGGAGAAGGTTTTTCCTCAGAGGAAAACAGCTTGTTTGGCATCACACTTCTATACCCCGTTCTATGAAACCACAGTCACTAAAAAAACAATTTAACTATGCTGCAGCGGTAGGCGGCGACAGCATGCCTCTGACGAAAGCTTCTATGTCTGTGCTCCCGTATCCACCCATCTTCCTGTGCGACCACGAACTCCGACAGCAACTATAATGCTAGCACAAAGTAAAATACCAACATTTAGCGCGGTACATGTCAGCAAGACGGTGGTTTTGGATAACGCCAATAATTCAAGAGGGATATGCGTCGGCCTGCCTTTTATGTTAATGCGCAAAGTTCGAGCGAAACTTTCAGACCTCAGTTCAGAATACTTCCACTTCCAGTGGACCTTTGTAAAACTTATGCGGGAAGTTTCTGCTTCCCATAAGAAAGCGCTGCGTACTGTGGAGGCATAGCTCTTGTGTTGGACGGTTGACGCGCCCCAAACCCCATCTACAGAACGGCCCCTTTAAAACACCCCTGTGTGCTCCTATCCTACGACCCTCCTCAGCTGCTTCTTCTCTGTATGCATGCTGTACTCAGTGGCGGTCTACGACAAATAGAATGCAGCACTAACATCTTCGCGAAGCAATTACCATGCAGCGGCCTGGGTGCGAATCCTGACGCCTGAAAACAACTTTCCTTCACCAGTAAACAGGATAGTCTTGAGACGCGCACCAGGCGGCGATGATGATGATGACGATGCGCATCACCAGTGCCTCAATGATGTGCTGTAAACAATATTGCTCTTTCTCTCTCGCGCACACTCCAGCGCAGGGGCGTAGCCAGGAGGGGAGTTTCGGTGTCAGAACACCCCCCGAAATTTGCCCTAAAATAATCATAAAGAATCCCGAAAACAAGTGTTTTTGTTTTTTGAAGCGCCTCTGCGGACGGGCGCGGATTCATATACGCATGGGGTAGAAGTTTTGACAGATGCCATTCGTTCACGGTTGCCGACTTTGCTGTAGAGTAGAAGATAGACAGATGAAGAAAGGGGGGAAAAGCAGGAATGTTAACCGGAAAATTTTTCGGTTGGCTATCCTGCACTGGGGAAGGGAATGAGGGAATTAAAAAAGGGAAGAGAGAAGGAACGGGAAACGCAGTCACAATCTGTCAATCAAGGCAGCCGTTCGTAAAAAACAAAACAGTGCCTTAATTGTTGTAAGTCTTGATGGCAGTCGACTGTTGTGGCCACGGACCGAGGATCTTGGCCTCTGTGAAAGGGCGAGGATCATCAAGGCGGTCCAAAAGCTTGTGTGTTTTGTATATTATGGGAAAATATTCTGAAAAGCTACGATTTTTTGTGCGATTGTTTTTTTTTTGTGAGAAAATAAATGTTCTTTATACGAAACAAGTCCTCGGAGTCCTGCGCGCAATCGTATGTTTATATAGTTATCAGAGTAAACGAAGCAACTGATTCTTCAGCTTTATTAATGTATAAAAATCACTATGATTTTGTTTCGGCGCACGATCTCTTTCTTTTTATTTTTTTCACCGGCGGCGTATAGCAACGCCTGAAAAATATTTCTGGCTACGCCACTGCTCCAGCGTGCTAACAATTCAATCCTCTGATTATGCTAATTGCCGCAGTGAAAGAAATTATGCGAAAGCTGCTTGACACACGAATGCGCTTGATCCAGCGGCAGCTGTTGAGGCCCAGGGTGTTACAAAAGAAGAGCGAATCCATCATGCTAATGTTCTTGGGCAAATAAGATTGGTAGCGAAACAACTCGCATAACTCCAAGGGTCCAATAATTGCTCCGATGCCTTTCACTGGTTGAGATTATCAGCCGCTTTGCCACATCGGAAGAACGACCCCGGGTCTTCTTAGGGCGCTCTCCTTCGCCACGTGCTCACCGTTAGGGATGATGACCTTTAACCTCCTCACATTTATGAATGACCCTCACATAATTCTTTTCAGTTAATGCATTTCACTCTCCGTCCGCATAGTTGCATACTTTCAAGTAAAATGAAACCGCTTCTCCTATCTCCGACGTCTTGACATCTTTAATCGCCATTCTGAAACGGACCGAGCTACGAAACATGAAACGAGGCCGAATCGGCGCAACCTATTTGTCGGCGCGCTCAGCGCTTACCTTGCTTCAATGTCGTTACGCCACAAGAGCACGACGAGGAAATGGAAAATTACACTATTGGTGCTCCATCGCTCAATATATTGTAAATGCTATATCATTTATGCCATAGGAGGAAAACCTTCATGACCTGGTCAACAAATGTCACTGTGCGAGGTTCGTTTATTGCAGGTATAGCGTTGATACCGCGGTCACGCGACCTCTTGCATAACCATTTGCTTCAGAATCACTACGTTGCGTTAAGGCAACGAATTAAGGACGAGAGCGGACCTCAACTGAAGATGTTTGAAAGTGACGGCTGATCCCGTAAGGTTTGAAGGTGTGGCCACAATGGCGGCAGAACTCGAGACTTTCGATACCACGCGGTGAAATGTACTCGGATTCATCTTCTTCGGTTTGCCGCGTGTTGCGTAACGAGGGAACCAAATATATTGGAGTGCGCGGTGGCGTAGGCAAATGGCAAGCACCTGCGTCGCCATCTTCTGGGTCTTTCCGGAGTGAATAATAAGCGCATTTGAAAAAGCTCAGCACGAAAACCTTCAGGGGCATAGTATTTCAATAGCGCATCTAATGGGCATCGGAATTTTTCTGCGTAGCTAGCACCCGAGTCAGTTATGTGCGGTAATGCACAATAATGTAGCCCGCGTGACGTCAGCCTGTAGATAAGAACGAGCACGCTTCTTTCGCTCAGACATTCAGCCCTATCACAAGTCATGTGATCAGCGGAGCAGTAGATTGCATGTGGTGCAAGTCTTCACGGAAGTCACGGCAGCAGCGAGCATCAGGTCACCATGGCGGAGATAAAGCCTCCACAGCCATTTGGTTTCCACAACGCCGCAGACTGGCCCTCTTGGATCGAGGACTACAGCTTCGCATCCGGTCTTTGCGAGAAAACCTAAGAAATTCAAGTAAGAACCCTTCTTTAAACAATGGGCGGACGGCAAGGGAGGTTCTTCGGTCGTTAGCTGTAAAAGACCAAGACCTGAATTCCTTCAAGGCCATAAAGTCAAAGTTTGAAGCTATTTCGTGCACACGAATAATACCGCTTGTATGAGAGCGCCCGCTTTAATCGACATCGCAAACAGCCAGGGAGAACTGTAGAAAAGTTTGCAACCAAGCTCCACAAGTTAGTAGAGCGACGCGACTTCGATAGCATGAAGGATCGTTTAATTAGGGATCGCTTTGCAGTTGGTCTTCTAGACGAAGCACCGTCGAAGAGCTTCAAATGGATCCCAAGCTAACATTGCCCACCGCATTAGCGAAAGCATGAACAAGCGAAACGGTAAAGCAGCAGAAAGCAGACTTGAAAGAGCGTGAAGGTACGAATGCCGAAGAATACGTGGCAGCAGTAAATGAGAAGAGCAAGAAAACAGAAGAGAGAAGGGAATCCTAGTTGTGCGTCGTAGGAAGCACGCTTCTGCACAAAGTTGCACTTATTGCGCAGGTTCAACGCACCCGTGAACTAGTTGTCCAGCGAAGTAGCAAAAATGCTTTTACTGCCAGAAGTTGAGGCACTTCGAAAAAGCTTGTTGCATTAAGAACCGAGAAAGGAAACTCGACGGGGTAACGGCAGCTGATAAAGGAGGCTAATTCCTCGGCATAGTCACACTGCGACAAAGCTAGGCGTCTGCGCACTTTGTGATGGTGCAGATAAATGGTCATGAATTGAAAATGAAAGTGTATGCTGGAGCAGAAGCCACGGTTGTGGGGGAAGCTTTCCCAGGAATACCGAATTACCTCGATAAAGCAGAAAACCTGAGAGGACCACGTGATGCAAGCATTGGCACGCGCGGAAAGTTTCAGGCCGAAATCAGATGGAAGGACAGTCGCTGCGAGCAGACAGTGTGCGCCGTGAAAAACCTGCGCATGCCTCTACTGGCTTTAATTAAGGCCCTTGTAGTCGCCAGTTTTTAAGCAGATTTCGGCGCAATACTCTACTTTTTTCTTTTTGCAGTGGAAGCCAACATTCGCAGTCGCTCTTTCCACGAGATTCAAACGAGCTCTGATCATTTCGCAAGCGGACACGAGTGATGCACAACTGCAGGCTGTAAATTTTGGATACCCAACCCCTGCCTGTCCCCGAATTTGATCACGCCCCGCCTACGGCGCCGCATTTGAAGCCAAAAAAAAACGTTCTGCTCTTCTCGTAAAGTCACACACGGCCAGCCTCTCGAGCACCGCCTCGCTATCACGCGCTTCAATCCCAGACGGCCAATGTAAAAAGAGTTTGCACATTCGAGCGCAGGCTTTGGTAGCCCCTGCACTGCGGGCAGCTGAACGCGGCCGACTGGACGTAGAGTAAGTGACTGCGCACATAGCGAGCGAGAGGGAGGTGCTGGGTTCGATCCCCAGTGCCGCCGGGTACCCATGCACCGGTTTTTTAATGGGTACAAGATTTCCCCCGGCCTGGTGCTCGGCTCTTCTAGAGTGAGGTGCTTGGGAAAAGGGTCTTAGACCAAACCGTTGACTTGACGGATCTAAGATAAGTTCCGCCGTCTAGCAACCGTAAATCCGCCTCGTGCGGTAGAAGCCCATTTGTGGCCCTTCTTTACCGCAGCGGTGGCCTAGTGGTTAGCGCATCCGCCTCGCATGCGGGAGGTGCGGGGTTCAATCCCCAGTGCTGTCGGGCACCCACCGGTCTTTCAGTGGGTACAAGCATTGCCCCGGCCTGGTGCTCGGCTTTCTTTGGGGTGAAATTCTTGGAGAAAAGGGCCGCAACTGGGCATCACCGCGGCATCACATAGCGAGAGATGGTGGTCGCGAAAAACTACCCAGGGCTGTATCAAGGAATCAGGTCTTTACCAAGGGAGCACACGATACCGTTGGTGGAAAATGCAATCCCCTACACGCAGTGTCAACCCCGCGCAGGATCCCCATCCCGATGAAGCAAGCGGTTAAGGAGGAACTTGACAGGCTTGAGCGGGAAGGCATAATCAGAAAGGTCGAGGATCCGACATAATGGTGTGCGCCAGTTGTGCCGGCTCTGAAGCCATCCGGCGCAGTCAGGAATTCGCCTACCTCACTCAACTAAGCAAGTTCGTAAGAAGAGAGCGCCTCCAACTACCGACAGTAGAGCAGATCATGGGAAGCTTTCAGGAAGCCTCCGCGTTCTCGAAATTGGATGCAAGTTCTGGATTTCACCAAATTCAACTTGCAGAGTCGTGCCAAGACCTCACAACGTTCATAACGCCGTACGGCAGGTACTGCTGCCGGAGACCTTTTGGCATGACCTCTTAACCAAAGTTTTTCAGAGGAAGTTCAGGAAAGTTTTGGAAGGACTAGACGGCGTTTTGAACTGCATGGATTATATTCTGGCGTTCGGCGCGAATAAGGCAGAACACGACTCTCATCTGCACAAGGTGCTCGAGAGACTACAGCGGGAAGGGGTGACGCTAAACAAAGAAAAATGCTGTTTTTTCGCCCAAGAAGTGCCCTTCTGTGGCATGATTTTTGGAACTGTTAGAGTGTGGCCGCACCCTGAAAAAGTGCGGTCCATCAAAATTTCTGAGGCTGCAGAACGTTTCAGGCGTCCGTTCTCTTCTGGCAACGATGATCCATCTTGCTAGGTTTCTTCCAGATGCAGCGTGGATGAGTGCGCCTCTGCGCAGCCTTCTGTGCAAGGACAGTGACTCTTCTTGGAGACCTCAACAAGAACAAGCATTCTGCAAGATTAAGGAAACCACCAGCTCGGACAGGTGCCTCACCAGGTACCACCCCCTTTACGAGTCAAGTCTCAGCAGATTCTTCGTCATATGGTCTTGGTGCCGTACTATTGCAGGTCCAACCATCTGGGGAACGACGACCGGTTGGTTTTGCCTCGAGATCGCTGACAAGGACGGAACAAAAATACTCTCAAATAGAGGAGGCATTAGTGCTGACGTGAGCAGCTGAACTTTTCGACGAATTTTCAAGAGGTATGACATTTTTGTTCGAAACAGATCACAAGCCTCTACTTCCGATGCTCGGATGTGATCCTCTGGACGCTATGCCGCCTCGCATTCAAAGATTCAGAATGCGTTTGATGAGGTACCACTTCACACTAACGCACGTTCCGGATGAAAGCACAATTGCGACAGCAGACACCTTTTCAAGAATACGATCGAACGCTAACCATAACATAGTTCACCTCACAGTCTGACGTATCTGCTTTCGCCGATGGAATCGTTCAAGGCCTACCTGCTGCAGAAATCATGCTGCAGAAGCTACAAAAAGGCGATGAGTGCTTTTCATTGCTAAAAGCCTGCCACCACGGGTGGCCAAGAAAAGAAAGGCTACCAGAAGTTTTCAGACAATTTTGGCCCGTCCAAGCTAGACATTTTAGTTTCCAACGAATTGTTGCTAAAAGATGCTTCCATCACTATTCCGCAAAGCCTGCGAAATAATTGAGCGAATACGCAAAGGACACCAAGGTATCTCTCCACGATTCCTCACCGACTGGCTCACTCGAAGGTACTAATCGATGCTATTTACCAAGGTATCATTCGCTGCAGAGAAAAGAAAAAGAATGTTTGCTGGCCGAGGCTCTGCAAAGAGATAGCGAAAGCTGTAACTTATTGCCGCGTTTGTGCGATCGAACGTCTTCAGTTCGCGGAACCAATGATTCCTTAGGAAACGACAGAGCTACCATTGCAAAAAGTTGCCGACGCTGATTTGTTTGCGATGAAACGCGCCGTGCATCTTGTTGTCGTGGGTTATCGTTGCAGATATCCAGAGCTGGCCTTGCTCAAAGAAGACCCATCATCAGAAGCGGTCATCGGCCAACTGGAGAGCATCTTCGCCAGGCACGGCATTCCAAAAACCGTGGTATCAGATAAAGGGCCACAGCGTGCCTCGTTTGCTTTGAAGAAGTTTTCTAATCTGTACCGGTTCAAGCACGTCACTAGTCATCGCTTCCCGCAAGCTAATGGCGAAGCTGAACGCATGGTAAGAACGATAAACCTACTTATGAAGAAAACAGAGGACCCCTACATTTCCTTGCTGAAATACGGGAACTCGCCAGGTCCCACAGATTACAGTCCAACACAACTTTTGATGAACCGTCGATTGCGGTGAAGAATACCTTGCGTTCAGTCTAGGCTGCAGCCTCGTGTCGTTAATTCTTCCTGGCAGAAAATGGATGAGGAGCACAGTAACAGGCAGAAAAGACACAAGCTGTCATACTGCCCGATCTTTGCCCAGACTGTGTGCTGGGAATCGGGTTTGGCTGAAATATAAGGGTGCTCCCAAAACGGTCCTGCGAACATCCAAACACCGCGGTCCTGCCAGAGACGGCAGACGACGATAGTGTATGATCGGAGATTCAACGGCATGAGCATCCGCAAGGGATTGATGCAACACCGAAGAAGGCGCAAGTTTCCGCGTCGCCAGCCAAGTTGCCAATAATGTATGCCGATGTACAGCAGCCGTCAAGTGGTGATCAATAAGCCAGCGAAGCCACCGGACATCGTAGAGCCATCCGATACAGTCGCATTATGACGACGCCGAAACGGCTTGGAATCGATGATTAACTATAAGACAGACTGTGTTGCAGAGTTCCTTTGAATGTACTTAGTTTGAAAATAAAAAAGGAAAGATGTGACGGCAGCCTGTAGATAAAAACGAGCATGCTTCTTTCGCTGGCATTCAGAACTATCACAAAAGTCATGCGATCAGCGCTGCTGTATATATTGAACATCATCGCAATAAACGAGGCCAGTCCCTTAACACTGCCCAACGATGCGTGCCTGACAGCTCGCAGCTATACCCGCAGCGAGCGATGCTGTCTCCGCCTCACGGCTCCTGTCGGTAATTACTACCCATGGAGATTATCAGAGCGATAAGTGTGATGGGTTACTGTCACGGAGTCGCAGTGGCATTAGCAGTATAGTCATGGAGACACCGGTGCTCGTGCCTTTTACTCCAAACGACATTCCGCGCGCATCTTCCCGCCATGGCGTGGCCTCACCTTAGCGCGACTGCTTCAAAGATGTCTAGCTGTGAGATTAATTATCGCCCTTTTTAGGTGCTAACGTTGGTTTCTTGTAATATTTGCCTTCCTTCTTTCCTGGGGCTGTGATAACCTGCACGGAACTCGATCGTAGCCGTGTACATGGAAAATCTGGTTTAAATGGAGCAAATCGAACGCTTAGGAACGAGTACTTTAACAGTATATACTGTCGCAGTGCCCCTGGCATAAATTATTAGAGCATGTTAGGTACCGTTAACGTGCACTGCTCCCATAAACCGGTACGTAACAGCCGCCAACAGCGCATGGGTTTTTGGAACGTGGTATCTGCATTCGGTCACGCTTGATGAAGAGCTTCATTTCTTCGGACTTAGCGTCGAGAACCGCTGAATTTTATCATAATTTATTTCGAACTTAAGAAATTGGGGAGAACGCTTCTTATCTTTTTTATATCTAGACGGCGTGGACTGCTCTCTGTAAGCGGTTCTTTTTGGGGCTGAAGTGAGTGCAGCAAGTGCTCGATAAAGGCGGCTGATGGATACGCAGAATTCGATATAGTATCGCACTGACGTATCCCGTTAGTTCTTATCAGGACTGGCGTCTTCAAACTGGCTCCGGAATCAACGTTAGATAGTGCTGTCATTCACCCATCGCTGTGACAGAGCGGCTATACTCCGTTTTATGGAACATTTTTTTTATCTGACAACACTATTGTTTAACCCCATAGCAATTCCTGTTCGAAGAGAAGCATGGAAAGCCTACACCAACACATTGTCAAACTCTGCACGGAATTCTTGTCTTGTCGCGCTGCCTTAAGAGGGTTCACCAGTGTCCATAGGAAATACATGGGAACTTTCAGAAGCTGCAGCGTGTCTGAAAATGACTCAATTTTCATGAGGTCTGCAGTGGCAGCGTTTTTCTTCTTTAGTGAATGAAGGAAATGTTGCGGACAGATATTATTTTTCAATTTTCATTTTTTTTACAAATCAGAGGGAAATATCCAGAAAATTTGCACTTTTAGATATGTAGGTCATTCATTTTGGAGCAATCCAGGCAGCCGCGAGACTGGGCAGCGGTTAACCCCCCGTTCCTTCTGTGCAGAGCTTCGACGGCGATCAAGTGTTTTTGCGGCTGGACCATCGTCACCTCATCCCTGCCACATCACTGTGCTGTTGCGGCGGTACACACGTGTCGGCGCAAGATGTTCCTGCGGAAACTCCCCCTTGACGCGTCTGGCCTGGTCTGACGTCACCGCTCAGCTATAAAAGACTGCGTTGGTCGACGGGGGTCGTCATTTTGGAGCAATCCAGGCAGCCGCGAGACTGGGCAGCGGTTAACCCCCCGTTCCTTCTGTGCAGAGCTTCGACGGCGATCAAGTGTTTTTGCGGCTGGACCATCGTCACCTCATCCCTGCCACATCACTGTGCTGTTGCGGCGGTACACACGTGTCGGCGCAAGATGTTCCTGCGGAAACTCCCCCTTGACGCGTCTGGCCTGGTCTGACGTCACCGCTCAGCTATAAAAGACTGCGTTGGTCGACGGGGGTCGTCATTTTGGAGCAATCCAGGCAGCCGCGAGACTGGGCAGCGGTTAACCCCCCGTTCCTTCTGTGCAGGTACGTGCTGGAAGTCTTTTCCTGTTAGGTTAAAGAGCGTATCTCTGGCTGCTGGATTGCTCCACTTTTGGCGAGAATCATGTCTGATAAAGCGCCGTCAACGATCAAGGAACTAGCAAAGGCCCTGAATGAGTTATCCGCTCTTTTTGATGCCAAGCATGTAGAACTGAAAGATACGGTGAAAACGGTGATTGAAACAGAGTTACAATCGCTGAAAGAATCTATGAGCTTGATCAATGAAAAGTTCGAGGGTTTCAGATCGGAAATGGTGGAGATGAGGAAAGAACTTGCTGTCACTAAAGCAGAAAATGAGGCAATAAGGAGTACTAACGCCCATTTGACATCAGAATTAAAGAAAGTCAGGAGAGAGTTGACTGATATGCAACAATACAGTCGCCGAAATAACCTGGAGATAAAGGGTGTTCCTGTGGTTGCGGACGAGAACCTCATCTCCACCATGAAAACGATTTCTGGATGCCTGAACACTGAAGTGGTCGAGTCTGACATTGAAGTTATTCATCGTGTACCTACAAAGAAAAAAGATGAACAGAACATAATTGTCAAATTTTTTTCCCGTTCAGTGCGGGATAAAATTCTGAAAGTTGCAAAGAAGCAAAGGCTTAATGTTTCTCAGTTGGGTTTTGAAGGCAATACGCCCGTTTTTGTGAATGAGCACTTATGTCCTGCTAATAAAGTATTGCTGGGAATGGCGGTGAAAGCAAAGAAAGAGAAAAAATGGAAGTTCACGTGGGTGTCAGACGGAAAAATTTTGATGCGCAAAGTTGAAAACTCACATGTTCTTCACGTGACAAGTGCAGAAGACTTGCGACAAGTTCTCTAACACAATGGCTGTTTGTGTAAAGCAAATCGAGCAAACCTGGATAGAAAGGGAAAACATATCTATTTTGCATTGTAATATCCGCAGCATACATAAAAACTTAGACCTTCTTCTTTCCTATTTATCACAATTCTCCTTTCATTATGACATTATTGCAATTACAGAAACATGGTTAAAGGAAAATGAAACCGCTGAAATACCCGGATATGCCATGATATCTTTACCAAGGTGCCGCCAATCACGCGGTGGGGGTGTATCGCTTTTCATAAAGAATAGTGTTGATTACCAGGTTGTAAAAGATAGCTCATGTAGTAAGCAGTCTGTCGAATCTCTTTTTGTACACCTCGGCTGTGGTCTTAACATTGGTGTGGTATACCGGCCTCCCAACGCAAGCGTAAAGGACTTTCTCTCGGATATGGAAACTATCTTCAACCCACTAATGACAACCAATACTCCACTTGTTATATGCGGTGATTTCAACATCGATCTTTTAAAAGATGGATGTTCCGAGTGCGACTACCTGCTTCTCATGCAGTCATTTAACCTTAAAAACGTTATTTCCTCACCTACTCGTATAACACAGACATCTGCATCCCTTATTGATCATATGTTCTGCAACAATGAAATGACTGTACGCGCTGGCGTTTGTGATATAGCTATTGCTGATCACTGTCCGACTTTCATGTGTTTACCACGCACTTACTTATATCCGCATTGCAAAACGTATTCTAGAGACAAAAGAACTCGAGTAAATTACGCCTGCGTTCGAAACTTCTTGCAGAGCATTGATTTTGTGAAATTGTACGACAGTGATGTGAATATAGAGTGTGAAAATTTTATCCGCTGCGTATCAAATGCCGTAATGAAGTCCAAGCGCGAATGCACACGTCGTAACTACGAAGAAGCTGTGTGCCCGTGGATAACTGATCATATACTTGCGGTTCTAAAGAAAAAAGACTCCTTCTATCACAAATGGAAGCAAAACAAAACAAACAATTATTATCACGGTCAATTCAAGCTTTATAGGAATAAGTCTGTTACGATGATGAGGAGAGCGAAAAAAATGTATTACAGTAATTTAGTCACGAAACCTGGCCTTGACTCGAAACAAGTTTGGAAAATTGTTAAGGACGTCACAGGACTTGGACCGAAGAAACGCGTTACCCCTAACGACCCCTCCGTACAGGTAGTCAATGACTTTAATAGCTACTTCTCCAATGTTGGTGAATCTCTTGCAAACCAGTTCTCTTTTCAGTCCGCCTCTACTACCCTACCCAGAGTTGTCCACACCGATTTTAATCTAAATGCAGTCACTGTCGAGGAAATTACATCTGTAATAAGCGCACTGCCAGTTAATAAAGCGGCTGGGCACGACAGTATTCAGACTGCAGTTTTAAAGCATAATATCGACATTCTGTCCAACCCACTATGCCATATATTTAACCATGCTATAGAGACTAGTTGCTACCCAAACATTCTAAAAATCGCGAAAGTTGTGCCTATTTATAAATCTGGAGACGAAAACAACCCAAGTAGTTATCGTCCAATATCTGTACTAAGCATTCTAAATACTCTTTTTGAGAAACTAATTGCCATTCAACTAAAAATATTCCTTAGTCAGTATAACATCATCTGTCACCAGCAGCACGGTTTCGTCCCAAACAGGTCGACCTCTACAGCCGTTCTAACGCTTTCCCAGTTGATAAATTCAGCTCTTAATAAAAACGAAATCGCAATTGGTATATTTTTAGACCTGAAGAAGGCGTTCGACACTGTATCACATCCAATATTACTGAGGAAACTAGCCGCCTATGGGATTGTTGATGACACACTGCAATTTTTCACCAGTTACTTATCAGGTCGACAACAGAAAGTGGTAATTAACAACCTTGAATCTACATATAGCTATATAAAATGCGGAGTACCCCAAGGATCTGTCCTGGGGCCTCTACTGTTTTCCATCTATATAAATGATCTTCCAGGTTCAGTCTCGCTTTCGCAGGTTCTCATGTATGCAGACGACACGGCCCTCATATTCACAGGTAAATCGGTTTCTGCGATGCAAGACGACATGAGGCAGGATTTAATGACTGTTTCCAACTGGTTCAGTAACAATAGATTAACATTGAACGTTGCGAAAACTAAATATGTCGTCTTCCATACAAGAAGAAGAAACGTTGACTTTAACCATATTAGGATTTCCTTGAACAATTGTATAATCGAATCAGTTCCTTCATTTAAATATCTTGGTGTTATCTTTGACAATAACCTTAACTGGAAGAATCAAGTGAACAGCGTTTGTAATAAAGCTGCGTTTGGTTGCTACGTCCTTATTAAGGCTAGACAATACTTTCCTCGCAACATATTACGAAGCTTGTACTTCTCATTCGTTCATTGTCATATGAGTTATTGCTGCGAGTCATGGGGCCACACATACTCAACTTATCTCACACCTCTGCAACGGTTACAGAAGCGAGCACTAAGGATTATAACATATTCTCCATTGCATCATCCAAGTAACAATCTGTTTGAAGAAGTTCGAGTACTAAAATTTTCCGCCCTACGCGACTATAAAATCTCCCTTCTAGTAAACTGCATGTTAACAACTAACTCTCCACTCCCGATGAGCTTATTCACTTTGCCTGTTCGCAACACAAGACATGCTGCTAATGGTAATTTTAATCTTCCGATCCATCACAACACATACGGTGAGAGATTAATCGAGTTCATTGGGACGAAAGTCTGGAATACATTGCCATTGGAAATAAAGCTTGCCAGAAATTTTAAACTATCTTCTAAATTATATTTCTTGCATAATCAAGTAATCATGTGATTTCCTTTTTGTGTTTCTGTGTTTCTTAAAATGCCGGTGTATACCTTCCTTGTACGTTTGCCAAAATGCCTTGTTTTTGCATGCGATCGGACACTGGATGCTTTTGCTGTGTTAATTCGCTGTTTTCATTTTTTTTTCATTTTACATATTTATGTGGTTGCCTAAATGACTTGATTTGTATTGGACCGGACACTAGCCATGTAGGCTATCGGTCCAAATATTTTGTACAATTTTTTTGTGAATTATGAAATAAAGCTTCCTTTGATTGATGTCGTCTCGTGAAAAAACAAAGCCAAATATCAGAATTTCGTCCCCAACATTTCCTCTCTTTTTCTTTCTTGATTGTCAAGCCGCAATTTTTGTCCATATCAAGCTTAGTGTTTGCGTTTTACAGGCTCTGAAAGTTGTGTATGTATTATCTGCGGGGATTTGAAATTCGCGCCCAATTTAACTAGCGCGACGTGGCTACATCTGGCGTCAGAATATTTTTTCGCTACTACACTCTACCACCAACCTCTTGGTTGTTTGTGTTCGTGCGCGCAGGTTTTTACTCAGAATTTGGACGGACTTGAGCTGTATCCTTTTTTCTTGCTTGGGCTGTATTCGGAAAGGATTTCTGCTTTTCTTTTTTGCTCGAGCTTGTGGTGCGGAAAGGAAGTGGGATGCAAGGCCAGACAAAAAAGCGATCCCACTTTCCCCTTCCGGCAGCCGCACAATAAGACATTGTTAGTGCGAAAACACAGGATGGGTGCTCCCTATTCAGGACAGTGTGGGAAAACAGCATTGTTCCTTGCCCAGCTGGGGGTGCAGTAACCCTGGTGGCGATACAAGTCAAGAATGCAGCTGCAGATATTCCTCATAGGAGGCCCTCGAGCCAATAGCGGCGCTTACATGAGCCCAACACGCCTGGTTGTTGAGTTATCGGGCCGAAAACCGGTACTGGGTTCATGTACCCCGCACCGAGTCGGCAGTCGACGGGTCGGGTACAGTCAACTCCGCCGCAAGGGGAAGGTGACTCAAATCGACCCTGACCCGATGTTCTTGTAAACGCTGTCGAGTCGAAAAGTAGGGTTATTGAGAGGGGAGAGGAAAAATGCGAACTTGCTTTTCACGTGCGCTGTCGCGCCTCTGATAAAGCGATGGCGTGCGTGAATCTTGGAGGCTGCCACTGCTTGCTCGACGCTTGGTGTCCCTACAGTTGAACGGTCTCGAATCGCTGAAATCGAGTTCATGTAAACACGCACTGGTTGAGTTGGACTGACCATGCTCAACCCGACCTCTGAATCGACACGACGCTATCGGGCCCATGTAAACAGGGCTAATGGCGTAGACTGATTTTCATGACGTAGCGATTAACCTCCTTTTACTGAGGCACTTGCCAATCACCTGCGATTTCACGCTATACTCGCGGACAACTATCTGTGGCAGTGCAACAGGACCGCCTCCTTCCTTTTCCTGCTCAGCCTCTGCTGCACTGCAACTGCGACGTCATGAGAACCGGTCGAAGCCAACGTTCGCCTCTGGCTCCAAGCTAGTTAAACCAGATTGGGTCGGATCGGCATCGAAACATCGGTTCTCTAACGAATCTTTGGTCGCGTGTCGCTGTTTTTCCCCAATTCTCCTCCCGACCAGGCATATCTCTGCCAGTATGTTCGCGTTATCAGTGCAGGTGCTGTCCACTGTACGCTGGTAAGCGTGGGTGCACCTTGTCTGCAGAAAGGAGCTCGCGGCTGGCAAAATCATCCAGTTTTGCTTCTTACTTGGTTTCGCATGTGTCAAGCGTTCCCCAACCATCTTTATTCTCCCAATTAGATACGCCTCGGTATGCGCCACATCTAGGCGCACCTCCTGCACTGCGCTTCCAAAAGTCGCATTTTTCAATCAGAAAAACGCTCGGAAGGGGCGCTATATAAATAAATATATAAAATATATAAAACATATAAAAACATATAAGGGCGCATAATGAGACTTTCCCGGAAACCATAGTAGGTGTAGGTCCAGAAAGAGCACACGCGGTTGGCGTGGCTGCAGCGCCCATCTTTTCTTCTATTAAATTGCAATTTTTATAATTTTTAGAAATAAACCACAACTAACAACTTTGTCCAGAACAGTTGGAAGTCGCTTGTGCAGTAACGAAATTTGCGTTCAAAGTCACCACGAATAGCAACAGGACGATCTCAATGCTTTTGCAAACCGCACATCTCACCCTTTTACCCAAGTTTGATTTGTTCCGTTGTGAAATTATAAGCAGTGAAGGAGACATGAAACGAAGTATTCCAGCAGTAATTTACTTACTGATGTGACTATCGCCCATAAATAAACTGAAGAATTCGGCGACGCCGATAGCAACAAACGTGCTCAGTGGTACTCGAAGAGGAGCCATCAGGATGAGGCCCTAAAAACAACAACCCGGAATAATGTCGAAATAGTTGCGCCTGGCTGCAATCCTTCCAGATATATAACGCTGATCGCATCTCGCATTACAAAGTGACATTCCCGCGCGCCAACGGTTTTGAACTCGAAGAAACAAGTAGTACTACAATTTCGCGGCATTACTTCTCTGAAAAAAGCATCGGCCGGATTCTTAAACGAAAAGGTCACCAAGAGCAATGGCAATGCAAAATAAACACCGACAGTGCAAACGATGAGAGCGCAAAAAGCTTTTCACTGAGGCCGCGTCGTCGAATCGGCGTCCACACTCGTACACGGTCACCGGGTTTGTATTGCGTGTGGCGACGGAGGAATACGCGAAATACGGAGCAGCCGGTAGAAGTGCCGAAGGGGGGGTGTTCCCAAAATGAGTCAAAAGATGACTCACACTTATATGTTCTGGCTTGGCGAAACCAGCTCTGCTTCTAACTTCAGGCTGTATACCCCAGCCTACCATTGTAAATGTATTTTCGCAGAAAAGATGCCAGACAGCTTAGGGGGCCCAAACAGGAAAACGTACTTTTCCTTGTGGCAGCTGAGTGGTGGGTTACTGAAAAAAATGTCAATTTTGTGACAGCCACCTCTTGAGACGGGTTATTCTTTTGTGCTTCCACTTCCCAGCTTTGGCAGGATATACACAGAAAGCTCTCGGCCCTACTTTTTGTTCGCGGAAGAACTAATACTGCCGTGTCGCGGTCAAGGAGGTGTCAAGGTAGAATTTACACAGCTGGAGGTGAAACAGAAGTTCCCTCCTTTTTTGTGGTGCTTAAGTGCTGCCATCTATCAAGAGAAAAGTTAAAACCTGAGTTGCCTCGTAGCTGGTGAGCCCTCTTAAAACCAGCGCAACGGGCGTCGCCTGCACTGGTGCAAACTTCTTTTCAAAAGCAGCGCCATTGATAGCGGAAGCGTCTTGGGGCTAATATCATCATCAGTAACCCACGTTTATTTACAAACGCCAAGACTACTGTAGTCGAAACCGTGTACAGCGTTCTGCTACTATTTAGGAGTTCACGCTTTCGCCAATCAACTTCAGGGGGTCTCGTTTCAATGGAACGCTGAGAAAGCCACAGGTCGCAATTTGGATGTAGGGCGTTAAAGGGCCCAGAGAATAGGAAATATTGCTGGAAGATCTGTTTAACATGTACGACCAATACTTTTGAGCATTTGCACTAAGTATGAGTCTTAACGACGGAGCTGGTAATCTGTTATTGTTTTTTAAAACCGTGTTTATTTTAAAATTTGCGAGCAGATTGATCAGCGCGTAGGTACGGTTTCTGCAACTTCTAAATTGTATATGTCTCGACCGGACTCGACTATGCTGATGTCATGGGGAGCGAAAGGTCACCAGACACTGCCATTCGCTGCATCAACGCCAGCTGGGACGTAACGGGGGCACTTCCGGTGCCCCGAGAGGCGTCTGCTCGTGTTGCTGCGCGAACCTTTCGGGCGTGCGCGAGCTAGGTCAATGTATTCGCGCACATGGTTCCAATTTTCTGGAAGGGGAAGACCCATGAGAGAGAAAACGGGTGCGGCAACCGGAAGTCGGCAGACTTGGCGTTAACCAATGATGTCTTCAACATTTCTCCATGTTTTTTCCTCAAGCAAGTGGACTTCTCCCGGAACGTAGCCATGCTCACGCTGCCCAAGTCTATATGAGATTCATTTTGTAATACAACTTATTGGTGTCAGAGGGGAAGCGAAACCAGCGACTTGATTAGCAGTACCGTCTGCTGCGTCCTAATCATGGTGCGAGCGTTGTTCCAAATGATTTCAAATCTTATAAGTGCGGCAGATGATTAAGGGCTAGGATTCATCATCATAATTCATGTTATTTGTGCAGTCAGGAACAATTCTTGCCCGCAACATTGACGAATGAAATTAAACACAAAAGCACTTTTCATGCAGCACAACAATGGAAGCAAGCCACGCTGCAACCAAATCCTGGATAGGGTGCCTCGATGAGACGAGCGGGCATCCAGGCACCCTATTCCTAGACATCAACTAGCGCCATCTGTCGCCTGCCAGCAGCGAACGCAACTTAAACCAGAGGGTATATTCTCGCTTGTAATTGCGAGAAAATTCCTGTGCGCGAGTGGACGCTATAAAATCATGCTTACAGTGATTAGTGTTGGTCCACACTTCCTACACGCTACAAAATGTAAGTGTAAAATAGTTCCTGCGCTCTCAATGCATAGTACTGACGACTATATGTAGAAGATAAGTGGAATTTAACTAACATTCGAGATACCTGCGGTTAATTTGAACGTTCAGCGGCTTGCGGCACGGGGTGGTAATAGCGCCAATTAAATGTGTTTAGCCAGGCTTTCTTGAGCCCAAGAAAATCGGCCACTTTCACCAACTTTGTCTCCTGGTCCTGCGCATTGTACCTATTTGTGGTGCACAATGAGAGCCAAAAAAGATCGTGGTGGCTGACTTTCCACGCGGTCACTACTTTGCGATTGCAGAAACATTAGCACCAGAAGCATCGTATTCGGTGCCGGTAGTCTCCAATGCATCATGTGAGCTTGGGCAAAAGCTATTGAGCGTGCAGCCAGGCTAGCTGTTTACAGGCACTGAATTGAGACAAAAACTTTGCAATTTATTGCGTACAAACAACGCTGGAAAGAGTTCCGGGCTGGCATAATACTTGTTTAACACCCGAGCATATGCTTTACGAGAGAATAGCGACGTAATAAAATTCATTAAAATGTGCAAGCAGCTTTTTGTATTTCCAGCCTAGAAGCGTGCCAACACACCTTTCGGCAGTTGGTAGCGCACATGCAAATGACCAACCTATTTTAGAGCTTGAATATGACTACTAGATTTAGTTAGCACTTTTGCGCTTAGCTTTGATGACACAAAGGTCAATTTAGCACGCACATGCAGCCTCCTCTCCGGTACTGGAAGCCGTAAAATCAGTAAAATGCTTGATATAAGATTTATCCATTTTTATATGTACTCAGTTTTCAGCCTTTCATTATCGTCTCATTAGCAGGAAACTTAAAAACCAGAGTAATTTTAGTCATCGTCAAGATTTTCCCGTAGGCCGCTTTTGGTACGTACGTGTCCTCCGAAGCAGGCGACTGGGTGATTGCTTCTTCCACATCTCAGGTAGGTGCTGCCATCTAGAAACAGTGGTACCTCGTAGAAACATGGGCTCGTCCTTCAAAAGCCCTTCAGCAATCAGCGGCGCTCAGTACGAATGCTTGTTCGCTTCGATACCGACGGTTGGCGATAAGACCGGGCGTAACTGCCGTTACGATATCTTTACTGAGCCTCGCCCAGTAAAAAAGGGCTTTGGGCGGACCGTGTAACGGCCGCCTCTGCCATTTAAAAAGCTATTTTACACTGACAGTAACCTTCCCGATCACAGGTTGCAACCTTAACGCCCCCTTACCGCTTTGTCTCCAGTTGTACATAGAGATATTAGCTTGACTCTTACGGGACCGTAAGCTGCCACTGCGGCAGCCGAGGTCGTTTACATTGCATTGAATAGAAATACTTTTTCATCAATACTGAATTTTTTTTTCTTCGGCAATTTCTACCCAAACAATGGCACCCGTCTTTACCGCTGCTCTCTCTGCGGTCTAATTTTTCTGTCATATCATACTCTAGAACGGCGTTTATTTAAGAAACTAGATAGTTTTTCGTTCACACCTAGCTCTGATCTTCCTTGTTAATCTTTGCTACCCGGGCAGCTCGGAACAGCAGAAGTGCCCAACAGCACCGCGTGGTCACAGCGCACACAGTATCTAACAAGATTCCAATGCGACTCCAGTAGCACACACTGAGACCAGATTGACAATGGATTGCACTGTGGATCACTTGCGGCTTCACCAGGGAGAGTTAGCCCCAGGGTTGAACCGGCGTAGATAAAGACGTTTGACAACACGGGGCGCGACACTGCGCAGTCGGCTCTCCTTGCCCCTCACTTCGCGATTGTTGCGTTCTTGACAGTGCCTCCAAGGAGAATGAAGGGAAGCTCACCGAATGGCATCGATTTTGGGCAGTCTCGGGCATTATTACGCTTGAAAACTTTTTCACTTCAGCTTCTGTCTGCTGTCCTTGTGCTTGTCGTCCATCATTTGGTAATATTCGTCGATGAATTCTCTCATGTTGCCCGGGTCAATATTCTTGCTCATTTGGTACAAGATGAACCAGTCGGCAGAGCTGATGGCTTGCACAATCTCTCGCAGCTTCTGTGAGTGCACGTTGCGGTTTCGGCTGTACATGATATGGAAGCGCACAGAACTAGACACAATGACGACCAGCCTGTAGATGAGGAAGAGGCCTGTGATGATGCTCAGGATAACGAACCAGAACCAGAGGAACACGTAGATCTTCTCGTTGATGATATTGATGGGAAGGACGCAGACAGCGTCGTGCTTCTGGATGTCGCCGGACGTACCGAACATGTGGAAGGTGCACTTCGTCATCCTCGGAAACACCTGGATCATGGGATCGTAGCGGGCCTCCCAGTGCCACTCGGTGAACTGGAGGACTCGCCAACCGTACGTCGAGAACTCGCCGCCCAGGAACCTGTCCATGACGAAGATCTGAGCCACGACGTTGACGAAGTACAAGACCTCAGTGAACACGAACGCGAGGAAGTAGCCGCAGTGGTTCCCCCTGTTGCTCACCAGGTAGTCGACGACCATATCGCGGGCTTTGTCCAGAGTCGCCTTCTCCTGCATGGGAGTAGACAGCTGCTCCGTGAGGCTGTGGACGCGGTTACCCTCGATGGTCTTCCAGATGTAGCGAGGAATGTAGAAGAACATGGCTTGCAGCAGGAGCACGAAGCAGACCCACTGGTAGTAGCCGTGGTACACCCTGGGCTCGCCTTCTATGTGGGGGGCTATTCCGGGGTAGGCCACTTCGTCTCCAACCTTGCCTTTCCAGGCTGTGGACACACTGAACGTTTTGTGTATCCAGCAGTAGGTGTCAAGCAGCCTCGGGGGCACAGCATCCTTGCTGATGCAGTCGATGGGGTCTCCGACATACTGCTTGCCGGTCACTAGTAAGCTGAAAGCCACCAAGATGCCCACAGATGCTTTGTGGTGCAGGCGGCACATGAGGTTGTCGGTGATAACATATTTGGTCTTGAAGTACGACTTGAGCGAGCCCAACAGATCCATGGCGACCGCCTCCGAGCCCCTCCGGCGAGCAAAAGGCGAGGTGAACAAGGTGCTGATACACTGTCAACGCGTTATCAGTCCGTGTCGACGACGTAATTCTTATCCCACAGAAAAGGTTCGGCTCTTACACGAGAGATAGCGCTAGAAGCACAGGCTGCGTTTCCTCTCACGCCCGTGCGTCGAATATGGTAGGGGGCGTTGGGGTGCCTTCAAATGAGATTGTATTACGAAAGAGGAATTCATAAATTTGCCGTGAAATTCTGCGTTTCGCGATGAATAACATAGACGTACGAAGCGTGTAAGAAGGCAAAAAGAAAACGCCAAAAGAAAAATCTCTACTTTCGAACATGTAATGAACGCTTGGAAAAAAGCTGCAGGTCTACCTGGCTCGTTGGGGATAGCCAGCATCGTGCGCTGGCATATTAAAATGTCAGCCCTGCTCAGTTCAGGTAAATGTTATTTTGCTGACGTAGGAGCTGGTCTCCTGCCAGCAGCGTTCTAACTTCCTGATTTCAAAGCCGCGAGCCAGATGCGCGAAGTGCTCTGCCCCTGGCGGCCACTGTATGGAGTAGCGCATGACGCTTCTCGCGAGCGGTATTTTAGAAGAATGCAAACTTTGCAGCGGCGACAACAGTTGTTTCACGGTACTTTTGTTGTCACTTGTTGCCACGACAGCTAGCGTTGCAAATAAAACTATAAGCCTATGTGGTGTCAGTGCACGTTAAAGAACCCCAGGTGGTCGAAACTATCCGGAGCCCTCCATGCACTACGGCGTCCCTCATAGCCTGAGTTGCTTTGGGACGTTAAAGCCAATAAAACCGATACCAAACCAAAACGATAACCGCCGTTTTAGCTATCTCCTGCTCGCTGTTAGCGACCGCCTATCACTGCTAGCGTGTTAGAGAGTTAATAAATGCTTGGATTTATTATTATTAAATGATGAAATTAATCATACGAAATAAAGGAATTTGGTGCCATCGGGCACTTGCTGAAACAAAGGTGGGATCGACGAAGCTGCACTTTGTGGATATAATATTTGATGTCATTTATCATCGCAAAATCATCCAGCAGTAACAAACGGCAGCGCATAAAAAGAAAACGGAGGAAGCATGTCCAATGTTCTTGGACTACAATTTTGAATATTGAAAAATTGTCACTTACGGTTATGGAAATATTGGAGGTAATAATCCATTCTTCCGATATGTAGCACAAGCTTTCTTTTATAGTGTTTCCATCGTTCGCATCGATGAAATAAGATTGCTATAAGAAATCAATGGCGAATGCTTTTGACGACAGCAAGAACGCTAATAGGAAAAAAAATGGAAGCCTGCTGACGGAATATCTGCGGATATATTGAATGTTACAGTGAAATCTTACAATGTATGAAAAAATTGCGTTAATAAATTCTTCCCCGTTCACAAAAAAAGCAGTGTCCGGCATTGTTCGGTGTCAAGGAACAGCACGGCACGATTTATATACAAAGGCAGTGTTATAGGCGATGGCGACATTCACCATGTACGCCGGCTCATCCTATTTGCGAAATAAAGGTTTGCTCTCTTTCTTTCTCTCTCTCTGTCTCTCTAGAAATCTCCCGTAAACAACGAATGTATATGAGGTGAAGTACACTTAGCGAATGTGGCACTACCGTTAGCCCAAAGGCACGCATTTGTTTGTTGAATGTTCACACCCAGTGAACTGTCGGATATTCAAGCCTTTCTAAAGCGACTCATGAGGGCTCTGACTGATCCCTCACACTAGCCAGAATTCGCAGGACAGGAAACATGTATAACAACCGTAATTAGCCGCTTCAGGGGTTCTGAATAATTGAAGTTTTCCGTGTAGAGGCCAGAGTGCGAAAATTTCTTGAGGGGGGGGGGGGCGGGATATAAGGCCGCTTACGGGGGAGACTTTGCCTTATCCATTATGCAATTTGAAATCCTTTTGCGCACGCACCTTAACCCCGTATTTAATAGCCCATGTTATTATCAAACTCACTGTGGACCTTTCAGCTGGTATAGTTGGTGCATGTTGCAGAGAGAAGCGCCGACGCAAACAAACGCAATGCGCATGTCCGTGCCACTCTCACGCGCTTGTTTGTGTCGGCGCTTCGCTTTTCTGCATCGTTGTAGAACGTCTGAGCTCAAGGCGGACACGAAAACACGCGAGCCATGCGTTCACATCACCACCACATTCTTGTCTCGACACTGTTCAGTTGAGAATCACGTGGACAGACACAACGTGAAAGATCTTCTGACGGCATTGTCTGTCAATACCTCTCTCGCAGCCTCTTTTTGTTTATTCTGGAGAGCCAGATCAGTTACCGCACCACAAAAGCAACGTCACCGACTCAGCCAGCGAGGCGCGCGAGGCGAGATGCGCGCGGCAAGCTCCCGTTCCCAATCGGTTATCGCTTTGTCGTTTCTTTTGCCGGCTTACGGTTGCATCGGTGCAGTGTTTCGAGCAGCTATAGGGTGTGCACCTTACCGACGCTGTGCTGACTGGCGGCGTTCGAACAAAGACGCCGGGGCAACTTTGCTTGCTTGCGGGGTTCCTTGTGTATTGTTCAGCCGACACCGCGAGGCGAAACACGTGGATGGGCTGCTTTGATGCTGCTCTCTGTTTTTCTTTCCTAGTCTCCTTTGCCTGTCTCGTGTGTTTGATCACGAGGGCTGCATACGCCGCAATGCGCTTCGCCCTAACAAAGAAGCAGACAGCGCAGCTCAAAGCAATGTATCGCATGCGGGAGGTGCGGGGTTCGATCTCCAGTGCCGCCGGGTACCAACCGGTGATACAATGGGTACAAGCTTCCGCTGGCCTGGTGCCCGGCTTAATCAGGGTGAAACGCTTATGAAATGGGTCTTTGACCCCACTTTGTGCATACGAGAAATACCTTGTGCCATGGCGGTCTTTGGCCGCAGATGCCGTTGCGCCATGAAAATTCACTATCATCGTCATCATCGAATCGATGTATGGGGCGTCCCTGCGTGTGGTTAGTGGCCTACGGCGTCACAAAAGAGTTATATCGCTCCGCTGGCCTGTCCACTTTAGAAGTGATTATTAATAGCGGTGTCCAAAGAGAAGAAGAACGGCGCACTCTGACCTGTCAAGGCCGGTATCTACTCATAGCAGACGGACACGTAATGTGAGAGGAGCTCAAGGGCATACCCTCACTGATTCCTCTTTGGGGAGATGAGCAGTCGTCATCGAGGTGAAGCCCCTACCAGGGAAGATGGTCAAGCAAAACGACCCGCATCAGCATCACACTGTCCCACGTGGTACATCATAAGAGGAAGTTTCCACCCTGTGGTGTAGTGCTTGCAGGACCACTGCAGCGTAATTCTTATCAGACACCCGGGCTAGATTTCTAAAAAAAAGACGGTTTGCAGACATCGCGGAGCACGCGTGATTGACCTCAAAGGGGCATACGTGTGCCGTAATATGGTGCTTCGTTATTCTTGGGTGATGATTTCATTCAAATTCTTTTTCATTCCGATTCATTTTGCATTTCGTCACTGCTCCATATAATGGCTATCGCTAGAATCAGTGTGACAGACGGTCCGACGGTAATAATCGAGTATACTAAAAACGAGAAGAATTTGTGTCATAGCGACTTTACATTTATTGCAAGCTTCCACCCGCTGCTTACGAGCAAACTGAGAACACAAGGAGGGGTAACTGCTCCGTGAAAAGAGTACGCGGAAAAGACGACCTCACTGTTCACCCGTTCCACCTCTACAGGACAATAAATATATGGCTATATTAAGGTATCACGTGCGCAAAGAAATTTATCAGCACGAAAAACGCAAAAAGGGCGCAGATTTATATGAAACTCGTGCAACAGTAACTGCCAAACATTTCTTACTAAAGAAAGTTTTCCAGTCACTGCCGCTTGAGTTTTAACTTATTAGGTTAAGCACGTCTGTGTTGATTCGTACCCATCGGTATTATTGACTGAATGCGCTTATTAATGTAAGGATAGATTTCTAAACGTATGTGCACGTGTAAAAAATATTGAGGTCGCATTTTTCCGCATTTCCCGAAAGAAGTCTAATAAACCAAAATGCACAAAGGCTCACCAAAGTAAACCTTTCTTTCCCAGATCTGTGCACGCGTTATTATTTATTTACAGACCGGTCATAACGTTCGTCACAAGGGCGATCTGGATGTCCTCGGAGGACATTCACATTTTCTTGCGAAAAAGTCTTGGGGGTATTTATGCGTACGACACCACATCTCTCCTGTTTAGTCAACAGACCAGCACAAATTTTTCTTGAACTCCGAAGTTTCTGTGCACACTGTATAGGAATTCCTTTGTAGATCTATGGCCGCACTTTAGCGGACGCTAAAAACTGGTTACTTCTATTACTCTTTCTTTTACCTGCCCCCCCCCCCCCCCCCCCCAGAAAAAAAATGAAGTAATCCGCCCGGGAACACAATATCTCGCATAACAACGAAATCTGTTCGCATGCAGGCACATGAACCCGATTATGGATCCCGGAGTACAGGGCATTACAGCGTCCCATTTTCGCCCATCCCCGCAAGCTGTCTGACGCAGGGATGCTACGTCCACTGAAGACATATCAATCAATGTGACTGGAAGAATAAGCAGTCCGACACAACACGCAGTAACTTCATGAAACTGAATCCACCTTCTTGCAACCTGCTTCACCGACCCGATTACGGTTTGCAATGGTAATCAAGGCGCTCTCCGACAATTCACCTTCAGCATCCCACCATAGCGTATCAGACAAGAGCTATACGTCATGTCTGGAACTCCACATCACATTCGTGCATTCCGCGAGTGGCCCCCTCAACACCAAGGCGTCGCAAGGAACAAAAAGAGCCACGTCCTTGCCTGCGAATATCTGCCTTCGAGTTACCTCATTCCTTGGCTCAGGGACTGCAAACACCGAGAATAGCATGCTCACTTGCTCACGCAATCACTCGCCCACTCACTCACCCACTCACTCGCACAATCACGCGCAAATCACTTGCGCACTTAATCACTCACTCGCTCATTCACTCACTCATCCACTCACTCACTCGTCCACTCACTCACTCACCCACTCATTCAATCACCCACTCACCCACTCACGCGCACAATCACTTGCGAACTCACTCACTCGCGCACTCGATCACTGCTCACTCGCCCACTCACTCGCTCACTCACTCGCGCACTCACTCACTTACTCGCTCACTGCTCACTCGCCCATTCACTGGTACACTCGCTCACACACACACTCACTCGGGCACTCATTCACTACCTCGCACACTCACTCGCCCACTCACGCACTCGCTCACTGGTCACTCGCACACTCCTCGCGCACTCACTCACTTGCACACTCACTCACTTAATTACTCGCCCACTCATTCACTCACTTACTCGCTCACTCACTCGCACAATCGCTTGCGCACTCACTCACTCACTCGCCCACTCACTCACTACCTCGCACACTCACTCACGCACTCACTCGCTCTCTCAATCACTCACTCACTCACTCGCCCACTAACTAACTGTTCACTCGCTCACTCACTCACTCACCCATTCACTCGCACACTCGCTCACACACACACTCATTCGCGCACTCACTCACTACCTCGCACAATCACTCGCCCACTCACTCACTTGCTCACTGCTCACTCACACACTCACTCGCGCACTCGCACACCCACTAGCACACTCACTCACTCGCACAATCACTAGCTCACTCGTGCACTCACTCACTACACTCACTCACTCACTCACTCACTCACTCACTCACTCACTCACTCACTCACTCACTCACTCTCTAGCACACTCACTCACTCTTGTGTGTTTTAATCGCCATCGGTAAACCTGCGCCACTAACTACGAATACTTAGCTTCCGCCTATGCGTTGTCAGACTCAGAACTCGACGGACCAGAGACGCATACACAAATGACAGCACATACAGACCAGAAGCCCGAAGACGAACCCCTCGAGATTAGGGGCGAGCACGAGTAGATTACATCACACAATAGCACTTGTGTGCAAAAATGCAGCTAATCAGAAGGGCGGATGTTTACACAACATGTTATCAGTGCGAAGCATCAGTGCGAACCTCATCGACCTTTGCAACATTTTTCAGCGCCCAAAAATGGCGCCTTTACGACTGCAAATGGCATTTTTGTGCGAATAGTGGCTTTTTAAGACGAGCTAGTAATCTCCTAGTTGTGAGTTGCACTTGTTCAGGGATCATAGGAGTCACAGAAGTGAGCAGACAATGTTGTAAAGTTCTTTTTGTACAGAGTAATTGAGGGCTCCCTTACAGAATCGGGGCCTTTATTTGCTATGTGGAACACCTCAGTTATTTCGCTTGTGCGCTGGTCCCCGTGTCTAGCCAAATTAGTGGTTGAATGTTAAATACGTTGACTGACACGATTCACCTTTTTGAAAATGCGCGGGCAGATGTCAGCAGGTTTTTCAGTCGATTATATGTGCGCTTTTATCGGTTTTTATCTCGCGGTTCTTGCTTTGCTCTTTATTGGTATGTTTTAAAGGCGCGTATTTTTCAGTAAAATATTTTATTGTTGTTGTTGTTCGCCTCGCAAAATGGCAAGACGTGAGAAAACGCTAGCTTTGTCGTCTTTCTGTTGTGGAGGCCGTTTTGGTTCGTGCTTCATCCTCAAGATAATTAGTGTACCGGCTCGCCATCTTGCTATGCAAGTTAAACGTGTCTCAGCTGCATTCTGGTGTACAACGACACGTACAATATACTATACGGATCGAAGAGTTCTGTTAACTACAAAACTCACTTTTCTAAAATCGGGTTCGAACCCGACCGCGGCGGCTGCGTTTTTATGGAGAAAAACGCTAAGGCGCCCGTGTGCTGTGCGATGTCAGTGCACGTTAATGATCCCCAGGTGGTCGAAATTATTCCGGAGCCCTCCACTACGGCACCTACTTCTTCCTTTCTTTCACTCCTTCTCATATCCCTTCCCTTACGGCGCGCTTCAGGTGCCCAACGATATATGAGACAGATACTGCGCCATTTCCTTTCCCCCAAAAAAACAATTATTAAAATGACTAACCATCTTAGGTGAACCATCCTGTAATAAGATGTAATTATTTATTTCTCGTGAGGTGGCTATTTCTAATTGCCTTAGGTGAGCCAACTTGTACACTGTCCGGTGCTCGTGTTTCATAATATCATGGACAACTGTACCGCTCTTACTCATGACAACAATTGCCGAAATGCTCGTAAGAGTGCTATACAAAACCGGAGCGCAAGCGCGTTTCCAGCAGGAAGGCACAAAAGTAAGTTAGCTGCTGCTAACTGCCACAGCTTGTTCTCCCTCCGTTAGGTAAGCTTTCAGTGCATAGAGGCCTTTGCAACATCACTGCATGAGCACTTGCCTACTTTATTTTTATTTCTGTTTCCCTCTCATCTTCTGTCACTTTTTTCTGTAACCTCTGCCTCCTCTGGCCCTTTTCATTCTTATTTGTAATTTTTACGAAAACAAAGCAAAATACAACAATGCCATGTACTTCCGTAATGACTAAACTATTCAAAATGCGGCTGTCGCATGAGCCTCAGGGAAACAGCTGCTAAAAATTTCTTTTGGCAATGGACTAAAACAATTTACAACGTGCTTGTACGCTGCAAGACAAGTATCTCTGAAAAAGCTCTGTTGAGTTAAATAGCAAGAATGCATCCTGAACCCCAAAAAATGGTAACAACCGCGGTTTGTTGTTTGCGAAAAAATTCTTCAGCAGCCTTCGCAAAGAAAATTGCCAAAACTTTTTAATGTTACATGCGTCTTGCTCGTAAGAGTCGTTTCACGATAAGTTTTTGTTTTATTAAATGAGAAAGATTAGTAATAGTTGATTGTCAGCAATAAAGTCGCTCCAAGAAAGACTGACGATATTCCATCATACTTGCTCTGTCTTGGGAGGGAAACGGCATTTACTAGAAAAAAACCAGAAGATTGACATCTCATAATCTGCAAATACAAAAAAGCGCACGTACATTATTTACCTCAGGTACAAAATGCACGTGACTATGAGCCCTCTCATCTTGTAGAGCCTGGGCTCTACCCCGTCTGCACATCGTGCATGCTGCACATGTACAGTCGGAATTCTTCACTCTATCGGACATAGTGCGTTGATGACTGTGTACTCATAATGCTATCTACCTCTCTAGAATACCTGCCAATAGTCGCAGGTTTTTTTTGTGTGTGTGAGAAAAATTAAGCAGTTTTGGGGCCTCATAAACGACGGAAGGTGGCAAGCGATTTTGGAAGTGTAAGAACATCTGATGGATAGCACTAGAATCCTGATAAGATTTCAATTCATATAGTGAAAAACAGTAGAGACGACTAGCTCAAGCTTCGTGCTTCAGGCAATTGCCGGGGTCTCTGGCCTGCAACAGAAAATTAGCATTTACGTTGGTTGAGCGTGTGTCTTGGCAACCGGTACGCCTATGTATACAATGCGGTCATCCCGTCGTGGCCAAAGGAAGCAATCTTTTTCTCTTTCATATAGCTAGCAACTCGGTAATGCGGCTACCTTCAATACCAGAGCAGACGTGATTCCGAGCTTGGATCGCGGCCAGTGTGCTGACTGCGAACATCAGGCAGTGTGGCGGTGGCCTTCACGGCCAAGACAGTGACGTAAATACGGGCGTGACACGCAAAAGACATGCACAGAGACAAGATAGGAATGTCTTTTTTTCTGTGCTTTTGTATTTTTTTTCTACGATGCGCCGAGGAACATGCTTTCCTTTGGCTGCGCAAGGAAGTCTGCTAGAAATGGCATGTAATTTAGAAGCCCGGTAATGCAAAAAAGAAATAAAAGACGGTAACATTTGCAAGATGCGTAGAAAAAAGGTGATTCAAGGTCCTCGGCAGCCTTTTGAAGTATTGCCGCGCCTTAATGAATGGGTGCATGCATCCGACTAAAGGCGAACGAAACTTCAGTTTGAAGTGCGTGCGGAACGCACAAGTCCGTTGTAATCACCGGTGCCTGAAGGCAAAAAGTTGCACGGAATGAAGATATTTGCGTTGTATGAGCAAATATAGGTTTAAATTGAAAAAATAAAACTCTCGTTATAAAACAGCGAGAGCATCGAGCGACGCGAATACGGCAACCCCATAAGAAGGGCATTTTCGCATCAATCGTGTACAGATGGCTGCTATTGCATCCGCTGAACGAACGTCAAGCGATCAAACTTAAAGACAACGCAATTCGGAACAAAACCGCTCTGAAAAAAGAAACACTATTCAGGCATTATATACAGCAGGGAGCAATTATAAAGCGACAAGGAAAGCAAACAAAGGCCTTGACAGAAGTGAATAAGGCCGACAATCAAAGGAGAAATAAGGTTTAGAACTAATGTCAGCGCAGTAAGAAAATACCTGGACACGAGGTCCCACACGTATGCCGTGAGCTATGAATGGTTTAACACACAACACTTTTTCTTAAGGACGTGGTATTCTTCATACCCTGCACCGAATTTATGAAAGTAATAGTCCATCCTCCTTTAACGAGGATGGGAGGTTGCCATCCTCTCGAAGCCTTGTTAAAAAAAACATTAAATTTAGTATTACCAAAAATAAGTACATTGTACAGATACAACCCACATTCTCATACCCCATTCTTTCCGAGAGTGGCCTGCGCCGAAGTTGCGAAAGATAACCGATCTTCTTTATCTGCTGGTATTGAAGTGCGAGTTATTTCATGGCTGAGAACTTTATAGTGTCATAAAACGATAAGGCCGACAAAGTCTCAGTAGGCATAAGGACATTGCAGCGTAGGAGCGCACGAGACGTTGCCTTCGGAGTCATTTATGCTCTCAAGAAAATTATAACTTTTTACTCTGAAAATTTGCGATGCGCAGACATGGCAGTTGGCACCGACTCTCAACTGCGCCAAACACTATTTCGCTTCTGCACGAAATATCGATAGCAATATCACACACAAAATTCAGGCGGATGGGCATGCGTCATCCACAGCCTGACAAGTTTATGAGCAGTGCAGGGAGTTGTTAGCGTCAAATTCGCGTACGAGTCGCGCGGCAGGAATTGAAAGGTGCCCCTTCGGGTATGGAATCGCCCGATATAGTTTAAACGTGCACTCTTGCGTGAAATTCGGGTAGCGCCAATGGGCAATTTTCACTACCTGGAGGGGCGCCTCAAGTGATTCAGTGTGACGGTGATAAGGAGGACTGCTTTTTACGGTCAGCATAGGTTGAGCTGCGCTTGCCTAAAAAAAATTCCATACACTCTCGCTTGTTAGTCGTTGGTGGCGACCTCGTGTGGGCCAAACAGTTTCGTTATAGCTCCGGAGCACTAAAGCTTCGTTTCAAGGGGATTACAAATAATAAACTAGATAAAAAGAAAATAAATCGCTGCCGCACATTTGAAAACGTGCACCGGCGTGAAAGCGAAGTTGACGTTCGGCGAGCTTTGGAGGCGCGGGTGTAACACACTAATGGAAATGCAGTATTCTGCATTTAGCACTAGACAATAACCAAGGCACTGCGGTTGTCATGTTGACTGCGCAGGTAATAAATATTCAGTCTTCCTGCCACAGTCGCTTCAGTTTTTACTTCTAAAACAGCGCTATTTTCAGTTTATTCATGCCCATGGAATCTATAACCACGTGCTACTTCAGATATAAATAACCGCTTCTAATCTTGTGTATATAGGGGGGGAGAAGGGGGTGGAATTTAGCTAGAAACTTGAGGTCGTCATTTTCCGCGGACTTTTTTCTCAGAGAAACTGCACCTTAAGGCCTCAGTTTCGTTCATAGTTCATGAGGGTTTGACGTCCCAAAGTGACTCAGGCTATGAGGGACGCCATGGTGCAGGGATCCAGATAATTTCGACCACCTGGGGTTCGTTAACGTGCACTGACATCGCACAGCACACGGGCCTCTAGAATTCCGCCTGCATCGAAATTCGACCGCCGCGGCCGGGATTGAACCCGCGTCTTCTGTGTCAGCAGCCGAGCACCACCACCGAGGGCCATAATCACTGAGTGCCAGAATTCCTATCCTATCGTTAAATTGCGAACGGACAAGGTAGCGGTGTTTGTGAGGGTTAGCCTCACAGTGGCCTGTCAGCAATCACCCCGTCTGAGTCCAATTTATTGAAGCTAGTACCCTCGAAATGTTTCAAGAGAGCGAACGAGGTGCCCGCGTCACTTGGCTTCTCCAGAAGTCAGGAGGCAAAGTCAATGGTAGTAGAAATCGAGACCTAGGCCTTGATTTGCTATGTTGAATTGGACGGCGCTAAATCGGAAAAACTTGGACGAAGGTCTGAGAACACGAATAGGACGAGTGCTTTGTATACTGTGTCCTTTGTCCAAATCTGCCCAAGTTAGCGCTGTTCTTTTTTAACATAACGTACCAACTGGCCCCAATCGTCAGTGTTTTGGAGCTGCTTCGACTACCCGCCTTATTTTATTATCAACGTTTCTCCTTGGTACACTAGAACAGCACGTGCTTGTCTTTGTTGTTTGTCGAGGTTTGCTATCAGCTTTGATGGCGCATTGAACAGAGTAGGGACAACTTAGTGTCACCAGTAATGAAGCCGATTACTAGACGATAATTAGCTTCTGAGCAATGCAATATATGTTGAGGTGATAGTTTGCATATCTTATGTTCTCAGTAAAAATTCGGCAAGCATTCTCATTACACAGGTGATAAGTTTCAGTTCCCAAAGCTCGCTCCGTATCGCTGGCACAAGAAAAGTCAAGTGGCGACACTTAGCGGCTCTTGTATGCTCTATATCTTGTAGACATCCATGCAACAGCGGCCCCATAATATATTTTAGTCCAGATTTCCGATTACAACCCGTCAAAGCGGGTGTGAACCACTCCCGAAAAGGAGAAAACCATGTTTTTCCTCGCTTGGCGACCCTCCTTGAACTAGTTCTCTGCGCTGTCGCAGCGTGGCGTACATTTCGTGAAAATCGCCAATAATCACAAGATGAAGTTTGTCCTGTACGGCGGGATTTACGAGGCTGGTACCCGTCAGAAACGGAGCAGTTTCTCACAGGTTTGGCAGCTAGAAGTCTGCCGGGTGCCCACCCTTCTCGACTTCGTCTGCCTCTAGCCGTTCGGCTCCACTTCTTCACTGCAATCTGGCCCCCGCAAAAAGGGGGAGCCACCCTGGCGACTGAAGGCAACGAAAGGATAGCGGGCTATAATATGGACGAATTTTAACCCCTTGAAAACTCCGAAATGCAGGAATGTCTAGACTCTACAGAGAAATAATTTATTCAGTGAGTTGTTCGACGCTCTTTTGACTCTTTTTTTGACATTTTCGGTTAACTATATTAAAAAAATCCTATTCGCATGCGCGTGATTGTCCGCTAACGTACAGCGTATCGAATATGTGTATTTCTTCGTTGACCTTTCCTTCTTGCATCTTTTATTCACATTCGGCTGCAGCGCCATCAGCACTTCGCCTTTTCACACAATCTCCAACGATAAAACGTTCCGTAATACATAGCGACATCTTACAAAGTATGCAGAATTCCTCATACTCGTGGACCGGGACGGACGGTTTGCAGAGTCCCTTTATCGATCATCTCTTCTTAACTCTCGTTATATGACGTCAGTAGACGGGGATGAAGGTTACGGCAACGAAAGGAACAAAAGCGGTCGAACGGAATGATGTAACCGTTTTTTCCGAACAGTTTTCCTTTCAATGGCACCGCCGAACGTTGCCACGCGGGATGCCGCAATTGTCGGCGCGCCGCTGTAATGGCTCTCCAGTCGCTAACATAGCAAGGACAGGCCACGCTCGCAAGCATCTGCCGTCTGCCCGTCGCTTTATTTCCGTTGTAACGCCGCCAATAGCGCCGTCACGCAGAGCACAGACCGAGAAGGCGTTCGAACCCGCACCCTCCCTGCACGACGTGCACGGGTCGAATCAATGCGAGAACGAACTCCCTTCACCGGGACCTCTTCGCAAGGCCTCCTCCTCCGGTGGTCG